>MU267760.1:8450-50366 GCA_021014935.1 Hygrophoropsis aurantiaca
CCGCTTGGCATGTCCATTGCTGCTGGCGGACTCCGCGACACAGAAGTGGAGGAGGCAAACGCACCACCACTCTCGGACCTCGATAAACTCCGTGCTTGCCTCTCGCCGCCGTTTTTACCCGGTGTAACGCTCCCGCTCATCCCACCTCCGGTATTCCCTAACACGCCAATCGACCCTCTTTTCGCCATAACTGCTTTCTTGAGTTTGCCTTGAATGCTCACATCCGCGCCGCTAAAACGGCCAACAACGCCCTCGCAATAACCCTACAGCAAAGTGAGAATAGGTGAATGGGACACGGATTGTAGAGGGGAAATCGCACAAGATAGAATCCGTGTTCTGGGAGCTGCATTAATACTGTGATATCGTCATCCTAAAGAAAAGCGGAGAAAAGCCTGTCAGCATGTTATCTATAGTACAATATGTATTCCGTTGCATATTGCAGACGCGAGTTGAAGTTGCGAACATACGGTCAAAGCTTGGGCAAGGGAGGTTGACAGGAGCCTCGTGTCAAAATGCGGCAAAAGGCTACATGGCTCGTTTTCATCCGCTCTTTTTAGGCATGCATGCGTGAAAACACCAGTCTGATCCATCCATCCGAACTGATGCAGCTCAAATTCCAAATCGACGCCGAAACTCTCTCCAATGCCACGGAACCAAATCCAAACCCTCCAATTTCCACATTCCGTTCAAAGAATCACCTCCCAAAAATAACCCACAGAAACTGCCCCGAACAGCCCAGAAAAGATCACTGACCTTCAAAAACATTAAGTCCCCAACCTCACTCGCTACACAGTCCACGACAGCACGGGCGGTGCCTATTCCTCCCTTGGCTGCAAATCGAGTCCAGCGCGCGAGGTCCGCTGCGTCCATGGCATGTATATGCGAGTTCGATGGTGTAGTTGATGTTGGTGCGGATGTCTGTGCACGCGTGAGAGCGAGTTAGTGAGAGGATGCGTGCAAGGATGTGGGGATTGAAGATGTAGAGGCGACGTCTTGCGGGATAAAGCGTTATAGAATTATGAGGTACTTCGAATGTTAAAACCCGGATGCTAAGGAAGTGCTCCGTAGGCCAAAGCTTGGGTTTTGAAATTTTATGCAAGTCAAGGTGTAGAATGCAGATGTAAACGAGATTTTAAGTGGAAGCGCATTCTCATCAACTCGAAGCAAACGCACAGGAAAAACGGGACGCACAGTTCCGAGATCAGAGGCTAGAGCGTGAACGTCTGAGTCTATGCTCTTCAAGTTTTCGCACAGATCTGAATATGTTCCTATCTGTCAAAACCCCGGAGTCAAGAAATAGACCGTAGCCGTGATCAGATACCAAGCTTCGGAGTCTTGCGAGCAGGAAATGAAGCCCGAAGGATGTACTGCCAGTACGTTCTGCAACGGTTAAAAAACCTGCAACTTCAAGTCCAACTTGTGGCAGCCAAGGACCAAGTCAAAAAAAAAATCAATGTTAGATAATCAACAGCCACCAATCAATGGACTAACGGTGAAAGTGGGGCATATTGTGGAGAGCAGACTCACCGTTCGCACAACGACGAAATTTGAAGGATATCTCGTCTTACCACCGGGTCTGAGACGAACTGAACGAGAATGTTCAAACGTTTGACCAGGTCACCAGAGGTTTGACTTTGACAGTTCGGAAGCAGTAGGTCAAAGTCAAAGCCACGTGACTGTTTATGTCCAGATCTTTGATCAATGATCTTAGATCATCTTGACTGCTCCTGAGAGTTTTCTCCTGTTTTCTCCCAGCTTTTTCAGTACCGTTCAAACGGTCTAATTGCAAGCTTGGCTAGCTGGGATGAACGCTTTATTCGATATTTAATACATCTCGCCTCGACAATATTAATAGTAAGTATAGTCATCCTCATCTTCGTCTTCGTCTTCTTCGTCGTCTTCATCGTCCGTCTCACCGTCATAATGCTCGACCCCATCCCAATCAAAGTCAACCACGACTTCTTTCAGAGGTCTCGCATGATAATAGAAGATGCGGCGACATTCACTGATAACCAGTCTCTTGATACCGACACCTTGATTTGCACGGACCATGAGTGCATCGCGTAAGCTCATCGGAGTCACACCCCCGGACTCGCAGTAAAGTTCCTCGGTATAATCGAATTCGACATGTTCAAGGGTAATCGAATTCAGGGAAGGAAGGAAAATGGTATCGTCACCAGGCTGGTACCCGTCTGGAGCATCTTCAGCCAGCGCGTTCACGAAACCCGAAACCGAAGAATCGCGGAAAGTAATATCTTTTAGGTTGTGGGCATTGCGCAACATTTTCGACAAAAATCCCTCAGAAAGATCTGAATGGCCATCAATGACAAGGTTGCGAATATTGGACAGTGATAGGACATATGCTCGCAGTCGGACCCGCTCCTGAACGTATGCTCCATGAGGCATTCAATGCGAACTGAAAGATATCATCCTGAACATCCTCTATCATAACCATGGTACTTGAAGCCATGAATCTTGTTCGTTCCTCCAAGGCGGTACACCACACAAATGCCCTATATGCACCATATGATGCGTCTACTTGCAGGGAGATAAGCATTGATTGGAATATTGCACATGAAGATGCAGAGTCGTCAATATTGCCGCCTCCAAGATGGGAGATGAACGGGCACAGGGGCGAGAAGTCCAGTGCATCGGCGCAAGTGGCTGCACAATCAAGTTTGAGGATAACATTTTGAGGATAATTCAGGTGACCAAGGGTTTGGGCGCATTCCAAAATAGTTGCTCCGAGATAAAGTGATTCCAGTGCAAGAAGGCCGACTCGTCGTTCAATCAGGACGGTTGGCACGGACATAACATTTTCCGGAAGGACGGGAAGAGCATCCTTCAATATGCATTTGCGTAAAGCTGACATCCGACTTAGAGTTGACATTAGCTGTGATAACGAGGGTCGGAACTGTGGAACAAGATGACGGATATCGAGGTGAGTGAGATTAACGAGGAGGGGCGAGGGCCACGCAATTTGCAATCCCTCTAATGTTACTTGGCGAAGGTTGGGTGCTTGTCCACCGAAAAGATCTGCTGGAACGTCTGCTGGAGCGGTAACTGTATGTGTGTAGACAGGCATCTCCTTGTCCGATAAGACAAGCGATTCTAGACGGGGTGCGGGACACATTAGAGGCGCCGCGAATTTGCTCATTGTTCTCCGGGTTCCAATAAGGCTAAGTTCTCGGACTCGCGAAATGTGTTTAAGTGCTTTGCCGACAGTATCCATTAACGTTAGAGCACTCTCCCATACGCGCACATTGATGACCAATGGCGCCATCTTCGATCTAATTAGCATCTGCTCAGTCCATCGTGGGTTTTCCAAGACGAGAAACGTCCAAAGAGCGGGAAAGGCAAGTGCAACCTGACGCCAGTGGCGACAGACGTGTGTGACGCTGATCCACATCAATGCCCTGGAGCGGTAGTAATGATTGTGCTTTTCCTTGTACGCCTGATAAGCATAATCCATGAAGACCTCCGCAAGAAGCTCAGGCGGCAGAGAAGAAATGCAGGTGATTGCGTTGCGTTGTGATCGAAGTTCGAGCATTCGCTGATCAAGCGTTGCAAGCTCTTTATCGATCTGTTCTTGGGCTCTTGCCACAGCCTCCAGAACAGCAAGTGGGGTAACCTCTTGAATTGTTCGATGCGACATGAGTGGAAATGGTAGTGTCGACGTCATTATTTATGTATAGCCTGATTCGCATATAAGAATGTATAAACTTAAATGCAGAGAAAGTGAGACTCGCCGATTGTGAAGTCACAGTGCGCTGTAATTATAAAACCGCTTGGTTAATGTCAACGAAAAAAGCTGGCGCTTTTCAAGGGGCTCGTCATGCAGTCCGAGTCCGAGTCGTTGCGCGATTGCAGAGATGTACCCGATTCAGAAGTCTTTTCGGGAATTGCCATACGTGCTTAGTAATAGCTGTAGATCCAAGCGAACTCTTTTGGTGAGGGAGCGAGAGAGCTTTCTATTTTGACTCATCTTTCGCTTCAGAGACTCAGGGTTCATGCTCACTCACATATAGGCAAGAATAAGGATCCCAGATCACTTTTTACATTATATGGTTGCAAATATACCCAAGATTTAAACAGTATGCCGCCTTAGCTCAACCATGTCGCCCATTGGTTGGCCTCTCCCTTCATCACAGCTGTCATCTCACGCGCAATGACTCTGTCAGTCTGCTCCGATGGGTGGAGTTCATCGTACCTGCAAGAACACCTCGCGATTCAGCACCCAATGTTTATCATAGAGAAATGGACCACGACTGGTCCAGAGGCAAAACGTACCACATGTAGCTGTCCCGGTCGGTACCCTCGACAGTGACACAGGTCGCTGGGTTGGGGTCGTTGTAGGTAGTGTAGCTGCAGCTGTTGATGCATCCCGTGACGTTAAGAGGCGCAGTCCCATTGAGGTAGTTCTGAGGGTTATTATAGATATCCGTGAATAATCCGTACGAGTCGAATGATGCTACGGGATCAGACAATGTGAATTCTTTCTGTTCCTGTGTCGAGGATAGCATGGCTTACCGATATGTGCGTCGGGCATCGTAGGAACGAGAGCTTGGAGCATAAGCTCTGTGAGAGCGTTCCCGCTGCGTGAAAGCTCCTTCATGAAGACATTCCATTCCGTTGTGTTTCTCTGCTCATCCCAATATATATTAGGGAAAGAGTAGTTGGAGTATAGGATGGTGAGTTCGAGAGGGATGATCTATACATCCCATTGTCAGTAAAACGCTCACCCGCCTGGACATTTTTTCCTACTCACGTTCTGCATGATGAAGTTCCGTGCACCACTTGCATACAACACCTTCACTACATCGATCGCACACTCCCTAACCTGCACAAGCGACACGTCTGGCGCATCGCTTCCAGTGATAAGCGCATTTGCACCGAGATCGTTTGTCCCAATCCAAATGGTGTACATGGTCTCATTTGGATCGAGATCCAGCGTC
This sequence comes from Hygrophoropsis aurantiaca, assembly GCA_021014935.1. Taxonomy (NCBI): domain Eukaryota; kingdom Fungi; phylum Basidiomycota; class Agaricomycetes; order Boletales; family Hygrophoropsidaceae; genus Hygrophoropsis; species Hygrophoropsis aurantiaca. Next base: position 13,406 of record MU267760.1, read on the forward strand.
CCATTGCTCACCTCCCCGAAGTACGACGGGAGCTGGTATCCGAAAATCGGCGGGAAAGGGCGGTATGTAAGGTTGTTCGAGCAGGTAGCGCCAGATCTGGCAAAGCCGTAGACGTTGAATGGCCCGTACTCAGCAGCGTAGGTAGGCCAGGAGTAACCTCCGTCCGCAGTTGGGTAGTAGGAGATATCGGTGTACGAGTCGCCAAAGGTGACAAAGTTTTGGATCTGGCCTGGCGCGACACCCACCGCCAAAGACGGCGAGGCGAAGGCCAGCAGGGCGGACGCGATCTTCAAACCGGAGAGAAAAGCCATGGAGCGGAACTGTGTTCTTCTACTAGAATGCCACGTTCACCAAGGCATCTTATACCCCTCGCATACGCAGTCTAATATTGTCTGGACTTTCCCCACCATCCGTCAACCGGCTCACTCCCCGTGAAACGGAAAAATATCGTATCACAGGATTCAGTGCGTATAATGATGAGCAGGGGCGGCCCAATACATACCGCGCTTACCGTTTCACGGGCCCTGGATTAATGTTTCGCCTCGTGGCTTACGGTTGTCGATCAATAAAACAAGATATTTCAGCATTCCGTCAAGGGACTCCCTTGTCTAACATCCTGTGATGAGCATATCACGATACGCAACGGCGCCCAACCACACGGAGGCCTCACCCATGGGGCATCTATTGACCGCTCTAATCCCGCGTCAACTCAACTCTGTTTCACGACGTGAGGGGAGTCGCCCACGAGCATGGCACTGGATACACCATTTTCCACGTAAGGCCTCAACTCTCGGTGAGGACTCTGAGCATAGCCAATGATCGTTGCCCAACAGGATCCACTTGGAATTACCTTTGCGCCTGAAAGGTGATGCCTGTGCGGATATACTTTACTGCCGGGGAAGGGTGAGAAGGTCAGTTTTAGCTATATGCCCACTAGTACTAAGCTAGCTGTAACTCAACAATCGTATTATTGGCTCGTTGCATTGACTTCATAGGACGTCAAGAATAGTTTCCTCCATGAGTCAGCTCAAGGGCAAGTGGTAATCAAAATATTCTCAGATAACCGCGTGCGGTTGGAGCGATCAATTTGGCTAGCAAATAGGATTACCGCACCGACCGTGGATATGAGGTATAGTGCACGTACACTATTCAGTCTATTCAGGTTTGTCTCATCGAGGTTAAATCTGGCCCCCATGTTGTTCCCCGTCGAGGAATTTGGTGTTTGGGGATGATGGACGCATGGTGATGGTATTGAGTACATGGGTGGTGAGGAACCATTCACACGCGTTGGTGAGTTTCTTACATCTTCTAAGTATAAGGCGCGGAACAATTGCTTGTACACACGAAGTGCATGCTTTGTCTTTGTGGCTCAGTAGTGATCCTTTCGAATTGAAATCCACCCGATTCTTTCGCTCGTGGCTTGAAATAACGGTGATGAGACGAGTCAAAGGAATGACTAACGAACGATGCTCCATTATAGCCAATATCCTCCAGATTCAGATCGCCAATGCGGTCGGTCGTGCGATGCGTCTTATAGCGTGTAAACCTTGTTACTTTCCAAATCTTTCCCAGTATTAGAACTACTAGATTTTGACATCCGGCTGCGTTGAGAGTCGGTCGGTAAGACTATTGGAAATCATGCCCAAAAATCAGTCAGTCTTTTACATACAAATATGATACGAAGAGTATCCCAAATCTAACAGCCAAAATTAATGTGATGCCCATTCCCAAACCATTTAGCCAAACGAGACCACAGCCCCGAACTCTTCCAACGAGAGGGCTTCAGTATGTGAAATTAATGGACAATTGTCGATGTGCACGTATGCAATAGGGGTGGGTCGAAGGGCCTCTGACATAGGAATCATTGTCGAAAGTAGGGCATGAGCTGGTTCGCCATTGTATTGTGTCGAGGAGGCCTTCCCATCGTCATTTATCTTGCGCGATTTCTTCAATGGCCGAATCGCTCGACCGAGAACGGCAGACACCGTTTCGACCTCGCTGATGCCTGGCTGTTGGGCAGCTTGAGTAATCATGGGTTCGGGCCGATAATCTCGAGCCCACACCGCAGCAAAGAGACTCTTGAATGGTATATCTGGACAGTCCCATAACATCAACTCCTCAAGTCGTGGGCACATCCTGACGCCCCTTCCAAGACTGTGTGAAGTCCCGCAGGATTCCGATAATGCGGTAAGCACGAAACCCGCTCCCGTACATGAACCAATAGACAATGAGACCAAGCTTGGCATATAGCCAGGCATAGCCCTCCCATGTTCACGGGTGATATCGAAATGGGTGAGCGTAAGATGCGTAAGGTGAGGAAGGCGAGGATCTCTGAAGATCGACTCTAGTCGAGGAAGAGGGGGTAATGGTTGCTTTGATTGAGATTCGTGTGTGTCGAGACATGAAATACGAAGGCGCTGGAGTGAAGGGAACATAAATCTCCGCAAAGACGAGCCAATATTATCTTCGCTTTGGCAACAAATGTCGAGTTCTGTCAGAGCTGAGAGGGTGACGACACTATTCAGCGGTTCTATTTGAGTAAACGGATCGGGGTCATAATTTCCGCGGAACTGAATAAGATCAACTCGTTTAGAGAATGAGCTGGCGATGGATAAGTGCCAGTGTTCAAGGAGTGGGAGGTTGATTAGAGACAGAAGATGGTAGATGTCTTTGGGAAAAGCGTATTTCCACACTAAACTCTTCAAATTTGGCAGTTCCAGAGCGGATTCTTCAACGATGGATGATGGAGTCGACCCGTCGTTCGCTGAGGCCTGAAGAACCACGTTAAAGAAAAAAGCAGTTTCCTCGAGGATGAGTTCTTCGAGCAGGGGGATATACCGAAGAAAACGGAATAGATAAGACATACGCAGAGTATAATGGTGAGCCCGGTCCATAGCAACTGCCTTGAGGGGATAACAAAGCTCAAGGGTTCGAACCTTGGAAAGCAGATATCCAGGTATGTTCGAGAGGGGAATTTGCTGTAACCGGACATGCGTAAGGCTCATATTTTCTGCGACGCTGCTTTGATTGTCAAGGAACTCGTTTTCTAGCAATGAGGATCCTGCGAAACAAGGATCCTGGACCAGAATTGATAAATTCAAATATTGAAGATGTGATAGTGATGACGCAGGCGTTTGTGCGAGGGCCTCCACGATTTCATCCAGAGAAAGTGGAATGTTGCACCCAAATGCAATGGACCGCCATCGAGACTGTAAAGGCAACAATCGACGGACTAATTGTGTAACAGTGTTTATCTCTGGTGATAAAGAGTCCCTATCCGCTTCCAATGCTGGTGCAAAGGTGATATCAAGGACGCTTGCGCGTGAGCGTTCAAGGAATGTTTCCAGGGGCTCGCTATACCATCGATTGGTTTGATACAAAATATTCGACCAGAGACTCGAAGTAGAAAGAGTGATTTGGCGCCATTTCCGACAAACATGTGAGAGATTGATAGGAAAGGTATTGAAAGAAAGTTTCTTGGAAGCGTCCGCGTTGACAGTGGTGGAAAAGACAAAGATGTGGATCAGGAGTTCTGCTGGCAGCCAGTTGATGGGATGTTTCTGACTCTCGAGATCTGCTATTTTTGCAGCCAGGTCAAGCTTTTCCGTTTTCATCGAGTCTAAAAGGCGCCTCATCTCGTCTAGGACACGAGTGAAGTCCTGCTCCCTCCGGTGGAGTGCATTGATTTCGGCTGAAAGGACAGCTATTTCATGGTCGATGGCTGCAGTACTTTTCCTGGACATGGTGATAGAATCAAACGCTGTTCAGTAGAATAAGAGATTATTTTGAATAGACTGAGAAGTCAAAGTGCCACAAAATTCCAACCTTGCTTCTCGTTTTTGATTGATCGCACCGACGGAGTTTGCCGATGGCAGCGGGCATTGTTCAAGATTGTGTTCTGACAAGCACCAACACCTTCAGTTTGCAAATGATTGTCCTTCCTAGCTGCTGAACTTCTGATTCTGTTGGTGGTCCACCAAAAACCTCTGAAACAGACAAACTATAGTATTCTTGTACATTACTCTGTGTGTCAAAGTTGAGCAGCTCCAGCCTCCAGGTCAGATGATTGTCTCATTCTGTTTATAACTCGGCTCGAGGTGAATTGTTGAATAACATGGGAGCACATTTGCCCCACTGACATGCATTAGCGAGAAGGCTGCTATTCATTTGCTGGTTCTTTGCCAACTGTCAAATCACCTGGTCCGACTTCACGAGGGTCTCACAGAAATATCCCCACTGTTGCCTCAAGATTGACTTCGTGTGTTTCCTTGATTGGTCGATGACCGCAGGCTTCGAAAGGGGACGGGTCACATTCAACCTTACGCCGTGCAGCGTTCCCCGTATCCCCGTAAAACCGAAGAAATAATCCAAAGTCTGGGCTTATAAATACGGTCTGCATCGATTGTAACCCGTCCTTTTTTTGAGCCAGATTATCTGTCATGTTGCCCGTGCTGCTGACGGGTCTCTTCTCCCTCGCCCCTGCGGTGTTGGGCAGATCTCCTTCCAACTTGCAGCGAAATCTTTACAAATATGGATTGACAGAATCTGGGACCAATACGACTTACTCGATGAATGTTGCTGATTGCCCAGGTTGGATTTCGAGTATGATTAGATCCCCATTCACTCACAAACTCTCCTTCAGGCTACACACTCGAAGCATTGACAGAATCCGAGACTGGTCTTTCCGCTCAGCTTAATTTAGCGGGAGCTGCTTGCAATGCCTTCGGCATGGATGTTACAAACCTTACCATCGATGTTACCTATGAGTCTCAGACTAGGTATATATCGAATACCGTCCTCATTCTCCCTGCTAAAAGCATAAAAAGGGTCCACGTCAAGATCTACGACACAGCAAACAAGCAGTTTACCATTCCTGAATCTGTAATCGCCCGCCCGGCTGCACCCACAACCTCGTACACAAGCAACTCTGACCTTGTGTTCAATTATGACGCCTCCCCATTCGCATTCTGGATTACCCGCCGTTCGGAACCTGGTGCCATGCCTTTGTTTGATACGCGAATTTCATCACTTCCTCCAACGCCTATCCCGCCCTTCAATACTTCAGATAACAGCACCGCTTTTGATGGATTTCCATTGGTGTTTGAGGATCAATACCTTCAGGTGAATTGGTGACCCTCTAAGATGTCCGGCAATTCCCCTAACTGATGCTCGTTATAGGTATCCTCGGCTTTACCGTATGGAACGAATATATATGGCTTGGGTGAGGTCATCGCAAGCAGTGGATTTAGGCGCGATATCGGCACCGACGGCGGCGTAGGGACAATTCAGACACATTGGAATCGTGACGATGCAGATCCAATTGACCAGAATATGTAAGTCACGTGCAACAAAAGCAGTATCATGTGACTGATTTTGATTTTAGGTATGGCTCACACCCCATTTATGTCGAACATCGTTACAATGAAACTACCAATACCTCGTCTTCATCTGGAGTTCTCCTCTTAAGGTATTCTGACGCTGCTCTTTACTTGTTTATACCTTGCTAACGCAAGGTTAGCTCTGCCGGAACGGACATCTTCCTTCAAACACCAGCGAATTCTAATGTATCCTTGATAGAGTACAGAGCGATCGGCGGTATACTCGACTTTTACTTCTTCTCCGGTCCCACTGTTCCAGAAGTGATTGCGCAATATGGCGCAGTCATTGGATATCCTATGTGGCAACCAGCATGGGGCTTTGGGTTCCATCTTTGCAGGTGGATCTATCGATTAGTGTTGTTTATCGGCTCTAACGCGCTTTATATGAAAGATGGGGATATCACAACATCAGTGATGATAGGCAGAATGTTGCCAACATGCGTGCTGCAAATATTCCCCTTGAAAGTTCGTTTTGAGTCTTATCTACAATATACGTGCGTGTAACTCATCGAATTTAAACAGCTCAGTGGAACGACATCGATTTGTATCATGCTTATCGAGATTTCACAACTGATCCAGTGAGCTTCCCTGGAGACGAGATGCGTGAATTTATCCAGGAATTGGTGCGTACCAGCAATGTATCTCAAGGTGCATCACTTTAACTGCTCCACCCGGGACATATAGGCAGCAAACCATCAGCATTGTGAGTTATATCGATCTTACCATCATGTACTTGTCTTGACAGCATCTCGCAGACATTCCAATCGTTGATGTCGGTATCGCTCTCACTGTCAACTCAACCGATGTAGTTAGTACCCTTTTATCGCTGATTGCCTCGCCTTTTCTAAAGATAACGTCCCTACAAAGTATGATCCTTATACTCGAGGTGTTGAACAGTGAGCAAGAAACATTTATGTATTATCGTGCACAGACTCATTCAAGGTCAACAGAGATGTATGGATTAAAAACCCGGATGGATCCGAGTACATTGGTCAAGTATGGCCTGGATACACTGTGGGTCTACACAGCAACTTGACCTCACTTGTATTAACATATCGTTGTCAGGTATGGCCCGATTGGTTCTCAGAAAACATCCAGTCATACTGGACTGAAGCGCTTCGAAACTGGACGGAAATGGGTGTCGAGTTTTCTGGTATCTGGCTGGATATGAATGAAGCCAGTTCATTCTGCAGTGACTCATGGTGCGCTATATTTTTGTTCATGTTTTTCCACTGAGGCTCATGCTGGTACGATTTATAGTGGTACAGGCGCAAATTATTCCGCTTTGGCACCCTTGAGTGTTGCTGGAACAGTTGTTACTGGGTACCCTGAATGGTAAGATATGACGAGCGACCGAGATGACAGTTTATCCTAACCATCTTTTTATGCCAGCTACAATGAGACTATATCTGGACCCAGTGGGAACATGACGGTGAATGGAACATCCACAGACTCGTGCACCAATGGAATGTCGTCGATGGCTTTGATTAAACGAGGAGTTGGTGCTGGCGATGAGCCGGGAGTAAATCTTAACACACCACCATATGCTATACACAATGGTAAGCTCGACCCAATTTCAACTTTACTGATCAGACAACTTATACACTTTCCAGCTTTCGGACCTTTGTCGACGAATACCATAGCCACCAATGCAACACACTATGGTGGTTATGTAGAATTAGACACTCACAATATGTTCGGCATGATGGAAGAAAAGACAACGCATATTGCTGTGCAAGATATCTTAGCAGGCAAACGCCCTTTCTTGATCAGTCGATCAACATTCCCTTCGTCAGGCAAATGGACAGGACATTGGGTAAGTCCAGTTGAAGTGATTTTCCATGCATTTTACGATAATTGCGTAGCTCGGAGACAACTACAGCAAATGGCAATACTTGTATCTCAATATCCAGGGCGTCCTTCAGTTCCAAATCTACCAGATCCCTATGGTCGGCGCTGACACATGTGGCTTTAGTGAATTTCTTTTTTGCTCCACACTGCAATGTAGCAAAACTCACTCTCAATATAGACGACAACACGGACGAAGAACTTTGTAACCGATGGATGCAATTCTCAGCGTTCGTTCCTTTCTACAGAAACCACAATACGTATGGCGCCCTCCCTCAAGAGCCATATCGCTGGGAAAGTGTAGCCAATGCTTCGCGCATTGCTATCGCAGCGCGTTACTCACTGTTGCCTTATTGGGTGGGTCATCAGGAGGGCAACAAAAATTTAACTAGCCTGATTGTTTTGTGCAGTACACCCTTTTTGCCAACGCATCCACATCTGGCCTCCCCCCGGTTAGAGCGCTGTTTTACGAGTTCCCCAACGAGCCCGAACTCTTTAGCGTGGACAGGCAATGGCTTGTCGGCAGCGACATATTGGTCACACCTGTGCTAACACCTGGTGCTACGACAGTTGATGGTGAGCCTCCCGTTTGCGAGCTCTCTATGATATATCTCACAGCAAGATCATCAGGAATCTTCCCTGGTCGTGGAAGTGTCGTCTGGCGTGATTGGTACACTCATGCCGTCGTCAATGCTACCATCGGCGGAAACACTACTTTAGATGCACCTCTTAGTCACATCAATGTTCATATTCGCGACAATTCCGCCCTTCTTCTCCATCAGCAGCCAGCGTACACCATCTACGAGACCCGCCAGGGCCCATACTCTCTTCTCATCTCACTGACTGCAGATGGCAACGCTTTCGGAACTGCTTACGTCGATGATGGGATCAGCTACCCACCAGGGCCAAGCCGGAGCTTAACTTTCCAAGCAGGCAGCAGTTCGCTCAAGATCACCAGTGAAGGCGCATATCAGATCGAGCAGAAGCTTGAGACGATCACCATCCTTGGAGTGCAAAAGCCCACGAGCTTGAAATTGCAAGGACAAGATGTCCAAGGCTGGACTTATTCGGAGCCCCAAGAAGAACTCGTGCTCTCAAATGTGAATGTGAATCTAAACGAAGACATTACTTTTGAATGGGAGTGAGAAAAGAGGTCCCGAAGATATGTACTTAGTTTGATCTAAACAATTCTACATCGTATTGATGACCCAGCATGACAGTATGTAGTAAGCTGAGTATGGACTCTCCCGCGTGCGATCTCGTGAGTGCACAGGCTCATGCGAACCTGATGACCCGATGATCACAGAATAAGTGCGCACGTGATCGCGACAACGAAACGATAACGTGTTCAAGTTGGCAATCACTGGCTTCATATGGCATTTGATGCCAAACTTCATCTTTCTATGTTTTGCTTCTTCTTTTCAATCTCTCAGTTCAACTTGAGAAATATGGAGCCATTGGTCCAACGAAACATATCTACGGTAAACTCAGATATTCTCCCTGGGGCAACAAACCACTGCCTCAGCACGGTCATCATGTCAGGCGATCGCGAGACGACGCGTCGCGGATCATTATGCAGCTGGCCAAAGGTCCCGAGATCGATCTCCATAAGCATCTTCCGTTACTTATTGTACATCATCATTCATGATGTTACTTCGGTTGAAAACGAAGCGTGTTTTATCTCCTCACAACTCCCCCGCTTATAAATGGCACAGTGATTAACGTCCGAGTACCAACGAAGTTCTCCCAATTGCAACCCCCACTAGCATGTCGCTGGTGCATTTGTATGGACTTGCGCTCCTCGCGGCCATAGTCTCAGGTCGAACGCCTTCCGACCTTCAGCACCAAAAATCTTTACGTGCAGATATCAACGAAGCTAGTTATTCAAGAAATGTGGGAGCTTGTCCAGGTCAATTATATCACAGTTGTGTTCTGTGTCCCACTAAAATTTTGTGCCAGGATACTCCCTCCAATCTCTGGTTGAATCTGATGTTGGCTTCATCGCCGAGCTTGAATTAGCTGGGCCTGCATGTAACGCGTTTGGCCAAGATATCGAAAGCCTCGGTATTCAAGTTACTTACGAGTCTCAGTCGAGATTGCATGTCAAAATCTACGACAGTGCAAACCAACAATTTACCATCCCCGAATCGGTGGTGGCTCGTCCAGCAGCTCCCAGCTCCTCTTATCGAGCCAGCTCTGATCTTGTGTTTAACTATGATGCATCTCCATTTGCATTTTGGGTCACCCGACAATCAGAACCTGACGAGGCACCATTGTTTGACACCAGAACTTCCTCATTACCTCCCACACCCATCTCACCGGTGATTCAGAATGACAACAGCACTGCTCTTGACGGTTTTCCATTCGTTTTCGAGGAACAGTATCTTCAGGTAAGCGATCGAATTTGTGATATCCATATATCCATCGATGAATTGCGATAGGTTACTTCTGCGTTACCTCGTGGGACCAATTTATATGGATTAGGAGAAGTGATTGCGAGCAGTGGATTTAGGCGCGACATTGGTACGGATGGTGGGGTGGGTACCATACAGACCATGTGGAGTCGTGATATCGAAGACCCAATAGACGAGAACATGTAAGGCTAACCGAGGCCGGAGGATCACATCACTGATGTATAGGTTTTAGGTATGGTGCGCATCCAGTATACCTCGAGCACCGCTTCAACAGTAAAACCAACAAGTCTTCTTCCCATGGTGTTTTGTTGCTTAGGTATTTCTCTAGTTTTCAGTCAACTATGTACCCCACAAACTGATGCAACGTCATAGCTCTTCTGGAGCCGATATCTTGCTCTTGACGCCACCGAATTCGGACGTGTCATTGATTGAATATCGCATGCTTGGAGGCATACTCGACTTCTATTTCTTCTCAGGTCCTACTCCAAACAATGTAATCGAACAGTACGGAGCAGTTACTGGGTATCCCATGTGGCAACCGGCTTGGGGCTTTGGTTTCCATTTGTGCAAGTAAGTATTCTTTCTGTAATCGTACTGAAAGGTGATGCTGGGAACTAACTTGATGGCAATAGGTGGGGATTCCACAATATCAGTGAGGTGAGGGATAACATCGAACAAATGCGCGCAGCAAATATCCCTCTAGAAGGTGCGTGAAATAATATGGATAAGCTGCGCTCTTTAAACTCGAATTTCAGTGCAATGGAATGATATCGACTTGTATCACGAATACCGCGATTTTACGTCAGATCCTATTAGCTATCCCGGAGATGAGATGCGTGCTCTCATCCAGGAATTGGTGCGTTCCGCCTCGTTCGATTGTTATATGCGGGCTTCGACTCATTGGTATGCACACAGGAAAGTAATCACCAACGCTGTTCGTGTTCTTCATTGCAGGTTTTATGATGTCTGTGGCTAAAACAACCTTCAGATATCCCAATTGTTGACGCGGCAGTGGCCGTCACAGTCAACTCCACCGACGTTGTGAGTAATATCCTTTCAGGTCCTCATCTATCAATCACATCTTCATGAACAGTACGACCCGTACACTAAAGGAGTCAAAGAGTCAGTGATTTTTTGCAAATTGGCGTTTGAATTCTCATTTGTTGATAGCGATGTTTGGATCAAAAACCCTGATGGTTCCCTCTATATTGGATCCGTTTGGCCAGGATACACTGTAAGCCGGTGGTTATACCGCTGCCTATCTTACTGACACGTCGTGACAAAGGTTTTCCCTGATTGGTTCTCAGAAAAAGTTCAACCATTTTGGACAGAGGCCCTCCGAAACTGGACAAAGATGGGCATCGAATTTTCTGGTATTTGGCTTGACATGAACGAAGTCAGCTCCTTCTGCAGCTATTCTTGGTACGGTGTCTTTCAACACACCTGTTTAACCATTCACCTAAAATATCTATAGTGGGAGTGCAAACACGTCAGCTTCAGTCCCTTACAATAATACCCAGCTAGAGACCGATTATCCTGAATGGTCAGAGCATTAAGTTATGTTTCGTACTGGTTGCTTATCATCAATTATGCAGCTACAACTCTACTATTTCCGGACCAAGCGGCAATATGACTGTGAATGGAGTATCCACCAATTCCTGCGCCACGAACACATCATCATCATCTTTGGTGAAACGTGGTGTTGGTGCTGGCCAAGAACCCAATGTAAATCTCAACAATCCGCCATATACAATTCATAATGGTAAGTACATGTCTGCGATAACAGAGCTAGAAAATTGATGGAACGATGACCCCCCAGGCTTCCCTGGACTATCAAACCACACTTTGGCCACCAATGCTACTCATGCGGGGGGTTATGTCGAACTTGACGTTCACAACCTGTGGGGATTGATGGAGGAGAAAACTACCCACCTGGCTGTCCAAGATATCATTCCCGGAAAGCGCCCATTCCTCATCAGTCGGTCGACATTCCCTTCATCGGGAAGATGGACAGGCCATTGGGTAAGTTTCACATTTACTATATATCAATAAATGACTAACATCGAAATGATCACGGTAAGCTTGGTGACAATTACAGTAAATGGCAATACATGTATCTTTCCATTCAAGGAGTTTTGCAATTCCAGATCTATCAAATTCCAATGGTCGGTCCAGATACGTGCGGTTTCTGTAAGTCCAGATTGACCACGATAAAATCATGCATGCTAATATTTAATAGTGGGAAATACGGACGAAGAACTGTGCAATCGATGGATGCAACTTTCGGCCTTCTTCCCTTTCTATAGAAACCATAATACCTTTGGCGCCATTCCTCAGGAACCTTACAGATGGCCGAGCGTTGCTGATGCTTCACGCATTGCTATTGCTGCCCGTTATTCTCTGCTCCCGTATTGGGTAAGTATCGGGTCGTCACATCAGCAAGCTTTCTAACGCCTCACACTATAGTATACTCTCTTTGCAAATGCATCGATGGCTGGGTCGCCTCCCGTTAGGGCTCTGTTTTTCGAATTCCCTGACGAACCTGAGCTGTTTACCGTTGACCGACAGTGGCTCGTAGGTAGTGATATACTGGTCACCCCGGTCTTAACCCCGGGTGCCACCACTGTCGACGGTACGTGATCTCAATGCATAATCAATGATTAAGCTCATGTATCCTGTTCAGGTATCTTCCCTGGTCGGGGAAGCGTCATCTGGCGTGATTGGTATACGCACTCCGTTGTTAACGCCAATGTCGGTACAAACACGACACTAGATGCCCCACTTAGTCACATCAATGTCCACATCCGCGACAACTCCGCTTTGCTCCTCCACCAGCAGCCCGCATACACTACATACGAAACCCAGCAAGGGCCGTACTCATTGCTCCTATCTTTATCAAAAGACGGCGAAGCTTTCGGCACCTCCTATGTCGATGACGGAATCAGCTATCCTCCGGGCCCCAGTCGCACAGTGATATTCCGGGTCAAGAACGGGGCGTTGAACATCGAAACCGAAGGTGTTTATGATATTAAGCAGAGATTGGAAACAGTCACTGTCCTTGGGGTGCACCAACCTACCCAGGTAACATTGCAAGGCCAGGGGATTCAAGGCTGGACCTATCTCGAGGCGCAACAGAAGTTGGTCGTCTCGAATGTGACCATCGACCTCAATCAAGGTATCACTTTGCAATGGTCATGATCTGTGTTTGCACGAGAATTTGGGTGTATGTATTATAGCAGAGGATCAATTGCTGTGATACGATAACTCAAGCTGAAAAAAAATGAATGTGCCAGAATCTATTGGTGAATCGGATCTGGCTTGTGAGATGTAAAATCATCCACTAGAACTGACGATATAATCGAACCAAATTTACGCTGTCGCAGAGAATGGCTCAAATATTTGGGCATGCCATGGACACGAGAAGTAGCGGGACTGTGTGACTCGAGCGCGAAGCTGGTACATAAATATCATCATTTATTCTTGTAGCTGCACTTCTCCATGGACTCGGAATCGCGATCACATCGTACCCGCCGGAGACGGCAGACTATATAGTAGCCTGTAAGTACTCTGCACCTATCAGGCCATCGGCTTTCACGGCATACTATGGGCCTGGGGAATCATTGTCTATAAGTAAGTCGAGATAAATATAATGCGTTGTTGATATCCGTCTTTTAACGAGCTGAATTCAAGTCGGAGAACCTCGGGGATCTTGGAAGCCATCATGATGGATCATTTGATCCTCTTATGTTGATGCCAAATTGCAACCTGGAGCCTGCAGGTTGCAGGCATGATCCAGCTGTTAAGGGAGTGGGCCGATAAGCCAGTGCCAGTCGAGATAATATATTTATTACGCCTCATATAATCTGCATACTATCATAATAGTCCAAGTAAAGTGCCCGTCGGGCCATCAGTGATTAATTGATTTGAAGCAAAAGCCTACTACGTGTCCAAGACTCAGGGGCTAAATATCCAGAAATAGCAACTTCTAAAGATGAGCGCGTAAAAATAGGACATGGTATTGTCCAAATCAAATCCATCAACCAAACAGCACAAACACGTCACGTAATAGTAGTTTCAGCTGCAAAACTATTCAAGGATAAAAGGTGTATCGTGTTGTGCTCCATATACCTTTCAGCGGATTAATGCTTGCTGGCGGGAGCTACACAAACACTTGTTATTTTTTCTGATTCTCGGTTTTAAACTCGCTGAACTATCGTACAGGCTGTACACTGACAGCACATCACCGCTCGACGTCCACCGCCAAAGCCCTGCTAATTGGGGCCTTTCTTCTGTTCTGTTTTCGACCATTGGTGTTGGTTTTACTATTACTAGTTCCGCAGTCGGCTCTTCTCTCCAATCATATTTGCGCCCAGGCCCCCCTTTGACGAACCCCAAGCTACATAGTATATCTTCTACCAGTGGCATCTATCCTTGCCTCCCACTGTCAAAGAACTACCTGCGGCCAATCTCGAGTCTTTAAACGACGACAGCATTATAATAACGTCTCCATAATATACGACTTCGACGATTTATAGTTACTTCACTCCACGCACGAAATACCAGCATCTTTTCAGCTCAAACCGCCACCATGTCCACGATATCTCTCGGACTTGCATCGCTCGCCAACACAGCAGCCCATCTTTCATTACCTACGGATTCAATACCAGGACCCATATCCATACCCATTCCAGAGAGCTCATTCGCAGGATCCCTCTCAGAACTCTCAGAAGACAGTATATTGGGAGACTGGGGCGGCCCGGGCTCGGGCTCCGAAGCCCTCGTCCGCGCTTTCATGATGATAATCGTTTCTGAAATAGGGGACAAGACTTTCCTCATTGCAGCGCTCCTGGCGATGCGCCATCCACGTATGCTTGTTTTTGCGGGTGAGTGAGCGCGTGGACTGTGGTGAGGTCCGCGTGGGCGCGGTCCCGGTGTATTAATTTTGCTGATTTATTTTTCTCTCTCTTTTTTTTTGCGGCCGACCCCATCTTGTACACTCTGATTCAGGCGCAACTGCCTCTCTTCTCCTCATGTCCTTCCTCTCTGCCTCGCTCGGACATCTTCTTCCCTCACTCCTCCCCAAGCAATTAACGCAAACGCTCGCAGCGCTCCTCTTCCTTGTTTTCGGCACACGTATGGCACGCGAAGGGTTACGCATGGAGGGCGGGCGGGAAAAAGTCATGGAGGAGATGAGGGAAGCAGAAGCCGAGATTGGTGTGGATGAAGAAGAGGCAGGGGCAGGTGCAAGCAGATATAGAATGAATGGAAATGGGGTTGGAAGTGAGAATGAACATGGAGGGTGGGGGCACAATGGGGACGACCATGCAGATGGCAGGAGGGCCGCGATAATAGAGATGGACCGAGTCGAACGCGGCGAAGGGGACGACGACGCGGACGATTCACCCCATAAATCAAAATCCAAAGCGCACAGAAAATCAAAACCACAATACACACGCACCCTCGAAGGAGCGCGGAACTTCTGCTCGCTTGTCCTCGGACCCGTGTTCGTCCAAGCATTCGTGCTCACCTTCCTCGGCGAGTGGGGGGATAGAAGTCAAATTGCCACTATCGCTCTAGGGGCGGCGCATGTGAGTGACTTTCGCTAGTGCTGATTTAGTTTGGGCTTGGTATTTTATTTTTATTTTCTTTGGTATCCGCTGGCTTTCGACTGGCGGATGGCAGGAGCCGCAGCTAGCAGTGACTCTATCGTTGGCTCAATTGTGGATAAGGATATGCTTGAGAGATATCGCTTGCTTAAGGACTGATCGATCTTGCACATGCACTCTGCTCGTTCATTTTCCGACCCGATCATTTTAATTTTTTCTGTTACACCGCTTACTAACTCTACTTTTCTCTCTCTTACTCCCTCCTGCTTTCCGCTCCTGCCCCTCAAAAAATCGTTAACTTCTACAGAATGTTTACCTCGTCACGCTCGGCACCGTGCTTGGGCACTCGATGTGTACTGCCCTTGCGGTTATCGGCGGGAGGTATGTATCGACAAAGATAAGCGTCAAGCATGGTGAGTGATTCCCGAGCTTGTCTCTCCCGATGATTGCGACTTTTGTGATACTCATTCACTATTACTCACTGGACTGACAGTAACCCTCGGTGGCGCGACTCTATTCATCCTTTTTGGCGTGATATACCTGTATGAAGCCCTTGTTGATGGATCTGCCGATGACATGGAGTTTGGGATGCCGATTAGTGTAGAGGGTAGCTTGCTTTGAGTTCCCGGAAGTTGGGGGAAGTTGGGAGCTACGTGGTTTGGAGGTGGTCGCTGTCTACATCGTGTGCCGGCCGTGGATTTGGATGTTGATATGGGCATATATGCAGGCGGGCATTGGGATCGGTGTGCATGTGACGTCAGCCGATGACTTTCCATTAGTATCTTCGACTCACAGGGAGAGACGACGACCGGCTCAATATCTCGGAAGAAGGCGAGCGTTTTGTTGGCGGGCGCTACGATAGCAGCCCGGGTTCATGTGTTCCATCATCCGTAGCCGGATGTCGACGATCATCATATCACGGCATCCTGCACTCCCGACATCGTTACCTTCATTGCTTGGACTGTGATTTCGGCATTAGATCTGGACGCTTTGGCCATGCATGATCATGATGCCGCGCCGTATATATAGGATATTTGTATAAGATCCGTTTAATAGAATTGTCACTTACATTGGATTATACTGGTTCCAATGTCGAGCATGGGTGGAAGCAAGTACTCAACTGTAAGTACAACATAGCTACGATTCGTCCCAGCAAATATGACTGATGATCTAGTAGTCGCGTTTGCACTTGGTGGCACATTCGTGTGAAGATCATGCTCGGGTGGCTTCATTTATAACCACTGCGGCATTCGAATCAGCTCCGTATCCACGATTTTCTGTCGCCAACAAGACTGGATATCAAGCGACTACAACGTAGTGATGATCGTATCCCTCAGCTTAGCTCTGCGGCTATGACATTTGCTTTGTGCTTTTCATTGCACACAATCGCCTTTTATGTACCCCCGACATGCGGTGTGGCATTCCAGTATTCTGTGGATCATTGTGATCAACCATACATCCACATTTGCCAAAGCGCGTCCACATCCACCGGAATTATCGAGCTATAAATCGGGTACATTGCGTTGCGACATGCTCTCCATCTCCTTGCAGTTCTGCTATCCCCTCTCCAGCTTTCGCGCCTTGCATCATGCCCACCGATTGCGCCAACGGAATCCATACTACTGCCGGCCATGATACTTCACGACTTCGGTCTGGCGCCCAGGATAACAAGCATAAATACATATTTGCTCTGGATGTGCCAGAAAGCATCTACATTGAATCAGACGAAGAGGAGGAGGGCTGCGATGACGACTGTACAGACACTGAATCGCAGTGGGAATACACTCCAGCTTCACCTGCTCAAATGGCACCTGGCAGGCCCGAAGCTATAAGCAACACCTACGAGAAGGACTCCGAGCCTAGCGCAGCACAAGCCATTGTGGCATGCTACCGCGCCGCTCAGATGGAAAAGCGCGATGCTTCGGAACATAAAAGGCGCGACAAAGCGCTCCCCGATATCCCGGATGACGTGCAATCGCTGTACACCCTCAGCCGGGCGTCTATGGATACTCAATCGCTTGTGGACCTCAAATGGCTCCCGCAACCTAAAGTGCGACTGCATTCTACTGATGCACCAGACCTTATCGAAGCCGTGAGTTAATTTACGCGCGACTTAATATGATTGCTGGATTGACGAGTACTGCCGTTTCAGCAAGCTGAAGCTCTACGTGTTATGTCCCGCGCTGGCCTGACCCCCAGCGATAAGATCAAATGCCAACGTGCCGGTTGCGGCGACGTGCTTCCAAATGTCAAGTTGTTGAAGTACCACATCCACATCCATATAATCGGCGATATCACGGATGCCTCCAGTACTCGGTCATCTTTTACTTCCACGACCGTCGCAGGCAGCGACGATGGCACAACCAAGCGAGCACATAGCCGGTCCAAATCATCAGTTAACACGTCTGCCAAAGAACATCACACCCTAAGCAAAAGTGTCGCCGTGATTTCCACACATTCGCAGAGCGCTATTCATGTGCAAAAACTATTGTCTCCCGGTGGATGCACCAAAAACCGACGTCGTGCCCGCTGCCCTTCGTCACCGAACCACCCCGATCGGGCTCGAGCATTATCGCCGTCCCGGGGTAGTCCTACTCCATCACGCGGGTCGAGTGAAAACAGCTATGGGTACAACGCGAGTATCGCGGCAGTCTTGTCTCCCCCGACGTCTCCTGCACCCAGCGTCCGAGGCCGACCTGTGCTTGTTTCGCAACAGAACTTGCCCATTCTGCCGATGCCCTTATTCTCCGGCACCAAGGGGCCTGGTCATGCGAAGAGCCCAATGCGAGCGCTGAGTCCTGCCAGAGCGCTGAGCCCTATTCGAGGTAGGTCAATGGTTCCCTTCAACATTTTACATATATAAACTGTGGGGCTGACGCAAACCCCTCAGACGGCCTTCGACGTGTCCTCTCGATCGGATGCTTGAACAACGCTTAAACGATGACATCGTACATTACAAGTCACCCCAAATGCCTGGTTGTACCAGCTCCTTTCTTCCGCCCTGGTTGGCCATCTGTCATGATTATACCCACCTTGTTTCTGCTCAATTTATGGACCTTCAATATCTCCTATCCTGATGTATCATGATATCGTGCATCCCCTCTGTTCTATTAGATTGCCGCCTAGCTTTCTTGTATCCATTATTCATTTCTTTCTATCCTTCATTTGTTGTACCATATATTTCACACCCCTTGTATTTAGTCACCGTTACATCAGGTATGAAGTGCAAAAAAACGTTCGCGTTCCGGAGCTTGGAACGAATCCTGCGGCGAGTTGTGTTGTGTGTGATCTTTATTTAAGTACATAGTTCTCGAGTCCTGGGTTTGGCGCTTCAATAGGATGCGATGGCATACACTGCGTCCATCTGAGTTACTTGGGATACACTGCAAAAGCAAACGTTTCGAACCACGAAGAATTCAAGGATTGCGCGATGTCGACGTTGGTCACGAATGCGGGACCAGGTATATATTTGGTGGATTATTATGTTTCACAAATCATAAAAAATATTTAGTATAATTGGCTTATCATCGTCAATGAACCGGCACCAATAAGTCTTTGAATCAGGGTTCTTTGAACAACAAGTTCTTTCTCCTTTTCTTTTTCTGTATTTGTGGTTCCTCCGTTGGAAGTCTATTGCGTCGAGTATAAGTTCGACGCGAGCGTGTCCCCCATTGATTTTGGTATTTCTCTCTCATTTTAACCATACTTTGATGCGACTCGAGTCCTACCTTCACAGTTTACAGTGTTCTGAGTTGTGACGTCTGCGTCGGACGTTTTGCGAGTCCTGGTTGCAAGACGTGAGCCACTGGATACGCACGCGTCCGGAATACACAGATCGGACGTGGATATGGACCAGGGTGGAATGGGAATGGGATCTACCGCAGGGCGGAGGTCGGATTGGATGCTGGAAGGGAGTCGGAGAATGGAGACCTGCGGGATGGAGAAACTGGATGTGGAGGAAATCGGAATGGACTTGGACTTGGAGCAGGAGGTGCGGTGGCAAGGATCGCAGAGTACGAACGCGGCGCTGCAGGCGCTCATTGACGTTGCAGAGAAACACAGGATGCAGGCCTCCGGAAATGGAGTCGACAGTATCTCATCCGGTATGTTTTTCTTTGTCTTTTATTCGAGTTGATATTGATTAGTTGTACCACTAGGTTGTCATAATGCTAGTTCTAGCGCTAGTACCAGTAAAGCCATGAATACTACACCCGTCTCTTCCGGTTCCGCGCGTCATGCAACCACTTCCCGACGCGCATCCACAGCCTCTACATCCCGCCATTGTTCTAAATCCAAACCCAAATCCTCGCGTCATACTCATGCCCGACCCAAACCAACTCGCCCACGCCACCCCCGCTCGCCCTCGCCGCCTCCTTCCCCACACCCGTCCTTCGACGAAGATGCTGAAGCTTTCCTCTCACTCCTCCGTACCGTCTCCGACCGCCTCGACGAGAACTCCCGTATCAAACAGCAGGCGCGTAGGTGGGAAAGAGACAAGGACAAGCGTACGAGGACCGTAGGCACTAGCATTGGTACTGGTGCTAGTGCGCCCTGTCCGAACACAACACACGAGACTCTCTATTCACTTCCTAACTCAACGTATGCACATTCCAATCCGATTGGGCTCGCACATATAGCCCCACTCGAGCTCTCACTTGATGAGACGTCTGTGTGTACTGATCATAGTTCGAGTGTTCATGGTAGCTCATTCGATGATGCCGACAGCGGGATGGATATTGATTTCGGTGCTGTTTCTACCCGCGACGACGACGTACTCCCCATAAATGAAGAATCCGGAATGATCGTCGACTCCTTGTCCAAACCCCAGGCGATTGATATCCACACACAATCATCACCTCACGTACAGTCACCTACACCATTTCAATCGCAATCAAATTCACTCTCACAAGCACTCATACGACCACAACCACACTCATATTCACCAGCACAAACACAAACACAACCACAACCACAACCACGAGCACAAGTGTCACTAACACAACCTCAGTTTCCCCCCTCCACCCAACCCCAACGCAAACCTCCTCCGTTAGGCATGCGCCCCGTCCCCGTGCGGCCGAATATGACCACCAACGCGAATATGACCACCAACGCGAATGCGACCACGGAGTCGAACTCTGATTCGAATGCGAATATTGCGAATACCAGCGTCAATTCGAAAGCAAAATCGACTGTGACCGCCCGATTGAATCGCGCAATTCCGCGATTTAAACCTCCGTTATTAGCTTCTGCCGTTGGTGGCTCAACAACTCGCTCGGCTACTGCCAGCCTGCAGCGTCAGCGAGAGATCGAGCGGGCCCTTGCTTCGCCGTCTCCACACCCTGCGCCTTCTTGTGCCGTTGCTATTGGTGGCTCGACCGCTATTCGTCCGAACGCTGCCAGCCAACAGCGCCAGCGCGAGATCGAGCGGGCTCTTGCTTCGTCGTCTCCACAGCCTTTTCCTCCTCGAATTCCTTCGAAGCCTTCACAGCCTTTGAATCATGCAGCGTCAACCCGACGTCTGGAACGTTCGGCGTCCGCCGCCGCTGCACCAACTCCGGGACCCGTACGACGCCTCGAACGGACGCACTCAGGTCCGACTACAGGGCCAACACGTCGTCTCGAACGAACAAAGTCGGCCCGCCAGCTCGAGATTGAACGGGCAATGAGAGAGGTTGAGATCGAGCGGGCGTTGGCGGAGGCCAGCCCAGTACACGCAAACAGCGGCGGAAGGCAAACGCCAGGGGTTTCGAAAAACGGTTGGGGCGCGCGCGAACCACGGGGGTCATTGCCCACACCTGAAAGTACGCCTCCTGAAAGTACACCATCTGAGTCTCGCTGTGTTTCTAGCTCTAGGTCTTCATTCCATCCGCCGAGCACTAAGCCGCTTGAAGAAGATGCAGATGCATGTGCTGACATGTCTTTCGGGGACATATCCTTCGGACTCGACGCAGATGTGCTCGAGGCCGCTATGTCTGTTTATGACTGATTGCCATACCTATGGCCGTTTTTCGAATATTGGGATTGGGGATTGGTGGATTGGTCAAGGAGAATAAAGTTCCGCCTGCACCGTTACGAGGATTCAGCGTGTTCGTGTTCTACGAATAGAAACTGCGAGCTGGAACCGAGACACGAAATCATTGTGCGTATTATCGAATCAATTGTCACATTCCTCTTATTTAATTCCCCGTCATTCTGGAATCTAGGGTGTAGGTAGCTGTTTGGCCTTCAAAGCCGTGCTAGATTGCGTCGAAGGGCTCTCAAGGGTGTTGATATACATATATTCCGGCGCAATACTATTCATACCATATGTAACACATTTAAATTTCCAAAGGGCATTGATACTCACATCTATACGGAAAATCAGAAAACCGGGCAAAGTCAAAACTAGATCCGCCAGCAAGCGCTGTAAAGGCTGCAATGCTCGGAGGGCTCATCCTATATTGCATCACCAGCACGAAGATGAAGAAATTCGCAATCCAACCCCAAAATCTGTTTCGGGTATGTGGGTACTGAACAAGTAGCCTCCCTTGGCTGACCAATATACAAAATATATGACAGTCGATATATTAGTTGTATATAACTGAACAAGTTTTACCGCAAGGGACATTCAGGAACGCCATATGGATACCCTCGGCTGGGGTCATTTGACGGAAGTGCTGCTGGTCCATTCCACGTGAAACGATCCACAATGATCAAACAACTCAAAAAGTCGCCCCCGTCAACGTCCCCGGCCCGACCTCTACCGAAAGATCAAACACTGCCAGCGTCCGGAAGGCGAGTCTCCAGTGGCTGCCCTCGTATAATAAATATATGACAGTCGATACCTTATGGCGGCGACCTCCTTTTGAACGTCAAACCTTGACACATATCCACCATAATTAAGATTATTACCGCCCTGGAACGGTCCCACGTACCGGCATCGCGTACTAGCGCGTACTAGGTCGAGCGAACTTAAAGGTGTATATGGTTTTGATGCAAACCCCTCAGATGGTGGCCATTAACGCGGACTCTCGATCGGATACATGAACAATGCAAGAGTTGATGATCTATTGCAACTCACCTCAGCTCAAAGTGCATAGAAAGGTGCAGAGGTTCTGTGCAGGTGATGTTTAGCCGGGCTGTCGATCGCCAAAGCAGATCTGAACCCGACGCCGAAAATCGCATGAAGGCAGTGTAAATAATTCTCCAGATCCACATGGTATTCCCGGTGCTCGCTAACAATCTCAGCATTGTGTTTCATACGAAATCCTTCACCCTTACACATCAACACCACTGTCATCGATTGTACACGAAACATAGTACGACTGAGTACTGAGGACCTAGTACGTATACAGTCACTCGATGCTACGACCTATCGTTAATGTCTGTGATGATGCCCAACTATAACAGTTCAAACGATAGATGCTTCCCTCACCCCTGGCAGTTCTTATATGTTTTGCTACCGGCAGCCTTGTCGTCGCCGATTGTCTTGATTTTGTTGACCTGAATTGGCGAGCCAAATCACATTATACCCTAGACCTCTTCAGAGATCATGACTGCACGGGCGATTGGGAAACCTATAATATGGCTGAGACGAACGGCCCTTGTCAAAACTTGAACAATGGTTTCAATGACAACGTCAAATCCTTGGTTTTTAACCATCCCCCGACACACAAAATCATGTTCTACAAGGATAAGATTGCAAAAATGAATACGGTTTGATCGCTAGTCATTTGATCTCGAGATTTCGCTTAGGCTATCCTTTAGGTTATGTTTACACATATACAACATCATGGATGGTTTTGGACACATCAAAAACCGGGTTGGAATCAAATGGGGATTGTGATGGAAACTAGATACAATAGTGTATTAGTATCCCTCAGTCGTATGTAGTAGACTGTATTGATGAGTATACCTAGATACAATAGTGTATTAGTATCCTATAGGATATCAGCAAGTTGGGTATCTAGGTAGGTAAACGAATGACTTACCCTCAGTCGTATGTAGTAGACTGAGGGTGCAGTGAGTACGATGCGAGGAAAACGAACGTATCGGGAGTTGCCGGATTACCGTATTAGGGAACGTAGGTATGCGTAGCGTACAGGGAAAGTTTACTATAGTACGTTGAGGACTGTATTTCCATCAGATTGGGTAGAGAAGAATATCGGAGGCATGAGCTCATTCCGAGTTGGATGAAGATTTTCAAAAGCGTAAGCCTCCGTTTTAACTGTCATTCTTGGCGGCGGCCTGACGCTCTGTCATAGTTCTTATTTTCGTCGTTCTTTTTTGGTCGGCGATAAAAGGGCCAAATAATTCATTATGGGCTGTAATATCACTACTCATGAATTTATTCAAATCGGCGGATGAGTTCTCAAACACACTAAGCATTGGATTTCCAGATAAATCGTTTGAAGAGGATCAAGATGAAATCATATGCATCTTATCATAAGATTCAGACGTACGTCCAAACTTACACCTTGTCAGGATCGGATACCACCTCACACAGCATCTGAATTCGCCACCCAATGGTATTTAGCAGGCGTTCCTGAGGGTATCGACTGGTACATAGACTGGTAAACGCACACGAATGACAGACTTATGCAGGCTATCCGCTCCCCAGTAGCGGGCCTAGCATTCGCCAGACAGAGGAGCATACGCAGGCCAGCAAAAGGGGCAACATGTCCGTCGTGAGGCTACATCTAACAGCCCCCACCGAACTCGTCGGTGGTCTTGGACCTTCTATGAGGCAAACCACTGGTAGAAGTTGGTTCGTCGATGGTCTGGTCCTCAGTCTAGATTAATTCGTCAGACTGGCATGGTCAGAACGATCACAAGAGTTGATCATCTAGCTACCAGCTTGCCGAACCAATCAGAAGCTAGCCTCCATCTGATTCAAACAGGCGCTGTAATGGCCATTTGATCCAAACTGTCATATTCGATATCATGAAAATGATAATATTCAGTTATTGAACATTGTGATGCCATGCTGGCAGGGCTTGTCGCTGTCACTCCAGCTCAAGCGCTCATGATCGATGATCACCAGAGCAGACCTGAACTCCGGTCAGCCGAGAAAAATCAGGGTATATTTCTCCCCGGGATCCTCATAGCAGCCCGAGGATTGTGTTTCATATAAAATCCGACCACTGTCATCGAAACCACCCCATACTTGAACATAGTTCGACTGGAAACCTAGTACGTATCCAGTCCATTGGTTTATGACTTATCATTAATGCCTGCGATGCTCGCTATAACTAGTTCAACCGAGAGATGTTTCCCTCCCGACTTGCAGCCCTTATATGCTTTGTTACCGCTAGCCTTGTCGCGGCCGATTGTGTTATTGACACAGATTGGTCAGACAAATCTCAGTTCATGTTACAGCTCTACAAAAAGGTTGACTGCATGGGTCTTGAGGGATATTTCAACATGAATACCCCGGCCCCTTGTCAAAACTTGAACAAGGATGGTTTCAATGACAACGTCAAATCCTGGGTTATTCAAAATAGCTGGGAACGCAAAATCATGGTCTACAAGGATAAAGATTGCAAAAATGAATATGGTTTGAATGTTGGCCACTTGCTCTCGAGATTCCGCTTAGGTTATCTTTTAGGTTATGCTTACGGGCTATGGTCAGTTTCGGACACATCAAAAGCCTGGTTGCAATCAAATGGGAATTGGGTACGGAAGGATATAAGAGGAATGAGCTCATTCAAAGTCGAATGAAGATTGTTGAAAGTGTGAGGACCCTTTTTTTAACAATCGTGATTTACTTAATGGCACTCCCATAGTTTCCTATTTTTCCCGTTCTCTCTGGTTGGCGATAGACGATAAAACAGGGCCCATTATTTATCGCGGGTTGTCGATCCAAATCGGCGGGATGGATCTCAAGACAATTTGTATCTTCATTTGTTCACTCGTTGCCTCTCCAAATACACCGCTTGTAACTTGAGCAGATCGAGACGCCCAACCTGATACCTTGTCAGGATCCAATGCCACCTCACCCGAATCCGTCAGTACTTAGCATGCGTTACTGGTACGGAGGCGGGTAAGTGCACACGGGAGACCGATTTAAACAGCTATCCGCTCCCTGATGGCGTACCCAGCGTTCGCCAGACAAAGGAGCGCGCTCAGATGAGCAAGGAAACAATAGGTCCACACTCAGGCTACTCAGAAGGCACCCAGCAGCCCTCGACTGAATTCGTCAGACTGGCGTGATTGGAATCAAAGCAAGAGTCGACCATCTAGCTGCCAGTTTGCCGATCAAACCAATCAAAAGCAAGCCTCTATCTGATTCAAACAGGCACTGTGATGGCCAACACTACGTTCTAAGCATCCAATCCAAACTGACATATTCGATTATGATAGTCAACAACTGTAAACCGTATATGCCGTGTCAACGATTGCATCGTCTTGCCACGCCAAGTCTCATCGTCTGAGTCCTCGCCTCCAAGTCTCCCTTTCCTGATGACCAAGTATCTTTGTCACCCTTTTCAAGCATTTCCATAGTATATCGTCAAGCATCGCCAACCGCTTTTCCAAGACACTTGGGGCACCGTGCACATCGCGAACGTTTGTCTTGGCCCACAGATCCCGCGGGACATTGCGGCAACTGTGGATCATTGGCCTCAATCAAGTGGCCACAAATACTGAGGCGAGCTTGGAACTCGCTCAATCCCCCAGCACGACTTTAGAGGGTATAAAAGCCAGTGGTGTTCTCTCCATCATCCATCTACAAAGCTATCAATCACTTCCCCGTCAAACATCCCTACTTGATCTGACTCGGTGTCAGCGAGAACTCCTATTGAAGCTCGTAATAGTATAGTGAGTTTCCATCTCCATCAAGTCTTCATATGTCAACGTGCTGATGAAATGCCCGACTTACAGCTTCGCAAACGAACAACGATTCACCTCGTTACTATTCACTGGCGCACCACTCAGAATGTTTCGCAACGTCATTCAATCCCGCTCATACTCACGCGAACGTTCAGCCCCACCGCAAGGCAGGCCATCAGCGAGCATATTGGGCATCGTGAAGAGCAATCCTTCTGGATCATCTTCAGTGTTGAGATAATCAGATAATAGATCTTCAGCGGATACCACTCTATTTTTCTTTGTCGTCGACTTAATGTCGTGCAAACAGGTTTGCATATGGACGTCAAATTGTAGGAATAGGGAAGCAGGGCAAGGGATGATGTGACTGTCGAGGCTGAAAGAGTAGAGTTGCATCAAGTGATCGTTCTAGCAGGGTTGAACAATAGCGAGCGAGGACATAGCTTGTAACATACAGCATAGTTTCGATCGATCGTCGCGATTTATCTGCAGATCCGGTAGTGATCTATACCTGTTTTGACGCCATAACATCTGATTCCGAGTCTTTGTTAATCATCACAGGAGTGATAAACCGTACGCCTAATAATGGTGGTATTGGCAGACCATTGTCCGGACAGGTAGGTGAAACGAAAGCTGAATACCGATATCTTGATGGGGAGAACAGTGGGCGCCTTGTGATACACGTGTCGGTTGATCGGTGGGTGTGATAGAAGGCAAGATCGATCATGCAAGAGACCATGTATAAAGGAAGGACCGAGGGATCGGATCGGATCAGAGTATACTACATAAGTAGGGAAGATGAGCGCCCGCAGAACAAGTCTCGAAAAATGGGAAGGAGGGTATGGATACCTTGGGCGTACTTGATAAATTAGTCGAAGCGGTTGGTTTTACCACATGATTTGTGTGAATATCACGCAAAGATGAGGGTCGGGGTGGCGCTGGCATTCTGCATGAATCGTTGACAGCAGTGACTGATCGGCAAAATGAAGAGGTGTCAACTATGAATACTTACTTTTCTTGAATTGTGAGTATTGTTATTGAGTCCCTGTGAGGTGCATTTCGGGTTTCATTGTCGGCAGCATCCAGATGGTTCGCCCAAGCCCGTACGGGCGCCCTTCCTTAGCTCAAGGCAGTCCATCGGCGCGTATTGAATTTGGAATCGTTGGTCTCTGCGGAGCGAGTGATTCGTAGTTTAAGATGAAAAAGTTACTTGGGAAGAAGCTGCTGCTTTCGTTGTCTATTGTTTGAATCTTTGTTATCCACGCCATAGGGTTAAATCGTGGGGCCAGGGACTTGTGATAGGTATCGGAGGACCATCGTCCATATCAGGAAGGTGAAATGAAGGCTGAATAAAAATGTATCGATAGTAAGTTGATAGGGAGAACAGTGGTCGCCGGTCGGGAAGGACGAATTTGGGCGCCTCGAGAAGACATGCCGGTCCATCGGCCCGCGTTGGCAGACACAAGTGCAAGAAACTGGTCAGTATTGCCAATTGGTATGGAGGGATGGGCTGACCGATCGGAGGAATGCCGCAGAGGTGGGGTGGTAGTGTATTTGTGGGACAATGTAAAGTTCAGGCCGGTCAGGGTAATCAGCATAGATAGTGTAAACGCACATTAGCATGTTAGATGAGTCAAAGTAATTGGCTTTAATGTTTTGACGATATGCAAAATTGACCAGAGGGAGATTGAACAAGTTGGGTGATGCCGATTGAACATGACTGAGCGGAGGTATGGATCATACTTAATCTAGAGGGTAACATAATGGTGGTGCATTATGGTTTATCGCCGAAAGCAATGCTTGGTCAACACATGGAAAGCTCAGCGTTGTTAGTTAAATTGTTAGCGCTGAGCGCTCTGTCCTACAAAACGATGGCGAGTTTCAGCTGTTCTTATAAGTACTTGCGGTGGCCGGGAAAGTAGAGAGTGGAGCAGTTAGCCGGAACAGGTAAACAAGCCAAATCCAAACACAGTCACGCAGAGAGACGACACGATTCCCTAATTGACCTGCGACTGTGATCTCGTTTCCCAACTACGCCTGGCAAATACAATATCAATGGCCAGTAAACAATCCCGCAACACACCATCGCCATCGTCTCCAAATCCCACCCAACATGCCTCCAAACTGTCCAAATTTCTGCAGAAACAGAGCCGTGACCGGTCGAAATCCATGACTGATCCCACCAGCAGCAAATCCAGTGTCGCATCCTCCAGTTCATCTACACACGACTCTTATCCCCAATCATCCAGAAAAATGAGCAGGTTTGGTGGAGGCGCCACGGCTACAGACGACACGCACGAAACTGAACCAGACGACTCGTTTGATGAACCGCCAGTGATCGTTGAGCCGACAGATATGCCACGCTCACGCATCCGCACAGAGCGCCCACTTAGCACCGTTTCCGATATCCATTCCATGTATTCTCCCTCCTCTTCTGCTCGCATATCAGATCTTCCAACCAGACTCTCGGGCTGGCTATCACATACATTCAGCACCTCCTCAACCGACCTCACCCTTCCATCTATTCTGTCCCAATCTCATCTTGCAGGTATCCCGGGCTCGCCAAAAGGCAAGAGCTCGGCTCTGCTTACCGCTGCAAAGCACGGCAAGGGTCATCTCGATCGTGCGATGCGGTTTATACTGGACAGTGACTCCACGCCCGACAAGTGCACCGAACCGATCTGGTTGCTTGGCGTACAGCACCCCGGATACGAACCACCTCCTCCCCCTACGCCCGGGCGCCGCGCCTCTGTCGAATCCCGCCGCTCTCCCTCCTTCCGCTCCTCCTCCACTTCCACCACCCTCTCGCCTGCTGATCTCTCACAGAGCCAACCCCCATCGGCGAAAAATCCAGCAAGCAACTGGCCGCCCGTTTTCTACGCAGATTTTACATCTCGGATATGGCTCACTTACCGCTCGCAGTTTGCTCCCATCCGCGACTCCAACCTCTCCGCACTCGATAATGAGCTGTCGAATAGCTCGTTGACGAGTCCACGTCCGAAAAAATGGAACTGGCCGGTGGGCGGCGAAAAGGGATGGACGAGCGATGCTGGGTGGGGGTGCATGCTTCGCACGGGACAGTCGCTTCTTGCCAATGCACTCTTGCATCTCCATCTCGGCCGTGGTGCGTTATAGTGTTAGCCCTGATTTCGAGTCGTACTCATATGGATATTAGACTGGCGACGACCGCCGGTACCTGTGCGCACAGTGGACTACGCCACGTATGTCCAGATCATCACTTGGTTTCTCGATACGCCGTCTCCCCAGGCACCATTCAGTGTCCATCGAATGGCACTTGCTGGAAAGGAGCTAGGAAAGGATGTGGGTCAGTGGTTTGGGCCCAGTACTGCAGCTGGTGCTATCAAGTGAGTAACCTGTCCGCTAAGCCGATACTTGTGGTGTTTCTCTTCTATCATGACGGACACGATTTGAATATTGATATGTAATTCGCAGAACCCTCGTCCACGCCTTTCCCGACGCGAATCTTGGGGTTTCTGTAGCCTCGGACGGTGTGATCTTCCAGTCTGATGTGTATGCAGCTTCGCATCGGAATGTCCACATTGGCTCACCGCGCCGACACGCAAAAGCATCTTGGGGCGGGCGGGCAGTTCTCGTGCTCATCGGCATCCGACTGGGCATCGACGGGGTTAACCCTATCTATTATGACACTATCAAGGTGCGTTTCACCCGTTCTTTTATTCTATCTTTGGGATTCCAACCATACGCATATCTTAGGGCCTCTACACACTTCCCCAATCCGTCGGTATCGCAGGCGGCCGCCCGTCATCCTCTTATTATTTTATGGGCTCACAAGCCGATAACCTATTCTACCTCGACCCACACCACGCGCGCCCTGCTGTCCCCCTCCGCGCCGGTCCTGATTCATCCAACCACACCACCCAAACCGCCACCGCGCTCTCCCAGTCTCAATCCCACTCACACACCCAAATCACGCAAACCCATCCATATCCATCCCAGCTCCGGTCCCGCGAAACAACGCCCGACAACGCTTCTGAGCGCCGCAGCGCCCACCGCCGCTCGCCCACATCTCCCCCGTCCGTCCGCGCGCCAACCTCTCCGTCCTCCATTCGCACTGGCTCCTCGACGTTCTCATACCACGCTCCGGTGTCGCCGTCCCCGCTCCAGCATCAGCTATCGTCCAACTCTTCTGCATCCGTGTCAGGCTCCGCATCGACATCATCTTACCCGTATTCCCACCCCTATCGGCGGCAGCAGAACGCATCGGCTTCTGCGTCGATGGGGGAGAGCGCGGGTGGGAGTGAAGGGTATGGAATTGGGTATGGGTATGGAGCCGGGGATGGGGATGGGGATGAGGCGGAGGAAGGCGGGGAGGGCGGGCTGGATGACGCGGCAGAGCATTATGTTTCGGCGTATTCGGCTGCGGAGCTGAAGACCTTCCATTGTGATCGGGTACGCAAGATGCCGCTGAGTGGGCTGGACCCGAGCATGTTGCTTGGGTTCTTGTGTAAAGACGAGGGAGACTGGGTGGATTTTAGGAGGAGGGTTACTGAGGTGCGTGTTCCTATTTTTGTCTACTTTTTTGGGGGGAAGGGGTGCCTTTGTCTTGCTTGCGGGGGAAATACTGAATACTGACATCGCATTTATTTGCTTATTTTTGACAGCTTATGCAATCCCACAAGACGATATTTACGATCCAGGACGAGCCTCCGACGTGGCCGTCCGACTCGGACGAATTCATGGGCCTGGAGTCTATCTCTGAGCCAGACGACATGGACATGAGCATGGATCCGGATGAGGACGAACAAGGCCTATCAGACCGCGACAAAAAGATTCACGCTGACGACGCAGACGCGGACGCGGACCAGGATGAACAGTTCTTCGACACGCGCTCGGCGTCGATCTCGAAGGGAGAAGGCGATGAGGTCGAGGAAGATGATACTACGGAGGACGATCCGATTGGGCCGATCACTCCTGGGCCGGGGTCCTCGACATTTGAGATCAACAAGGAGAAGAGTAAGGATAAGCGGAGGAGTGAGGAGTTTGAGGAGATCAACATTGGGAAAGAAGAGGAGAGAGCATCAAGAGGGCAAGACGAGGATGATGATGACGACGACGACGATTGGGTTGATCCGTCCACGCCTGCTTCGTATCTCCCAGCTCAGGCCACCATTCCTACGCAGCCCGGCTCGCATATATCACCACCCCTCGCACAGACGAAATCAACTGCGTCAACTGCCAGTGCAAGGAGTAAAGACAAGGATAAGGAAAAAGAACAAGTCAAGGCAAAGGCAAAGAGAAGTGGATCGTCTCGGAGGGGGAAGACTACCGCAACGGCAGTGCCCATGGTCAAGACCCCTTCGCCGCCTGCAAAATCCGCCGAAGAACACTTCCCGTTCCCGAAATCGCTGGAGGAGAGCTTCCACGGCGGGTCCGGGGAGAACTTTGAGAAGCGGATGAACAATGCGCGTGCGAGGGATGGGGGGCGGACGGAAAGCGGGGGTGTGAAGGCTATCTTGACGGATGGATGACCTTGCTTTCGATGTCTGTTTCGCCGGTTTGATCCTGAGGCCAGATCCTGGGCATATGGATTACATTCTCGAATTTACGTTTTATCAGGCGCGAAACACAGTACTTCCTCCCATTTCCTCCTTTTCTACAATTATTGATCGCTCAGTCCGAGGCTTGTGGTGATTATAGTGAACGTACATATGTACTTGCACGAGCTGGAGTGGTCTTGTTGACACATTCTATCATTTTATATTCGTTTTTCGAGTTCTTTTCTTTCTCTACAGTACTTTGTTTCGATTTCGATTTCGGTTCCCCTCAGTCTGTCTCTGGATCGGTGTATTCATCTTCTGTACAGCTACAAGAACCCTTTTCCGTAAGTAGAGAGATACCCTTGCATACATGCATCCGCAAACAGTAATGGCATGCTTGTTTATCAACTTCCATCTGGTGTGATGTTCCAGCGGATACATTCCACGTTGGCATCGGTAACGGGACGTCCGTAACGATTTTGCAGACTCGGATGCCCATCACAATCATCTTGCTATCATGATTCACTACATTCATGCTGCTATCTAGCTTCTCGGCCGGGATGACACGTACAGATGTATTACTGTACGTGTCTTTCCCCGCAAGTAACTGATGCACAGTTCACCATTTGCAAGCCTCGAGCCCATCCCTCCGAGTCCAGCTCACGTCCACCGCCATTGAAAGGCCGGGTCTTCGGCTCACCGATGCGGCGTCACCAAAAGCTCGCTGGCACGAACTGTATCATACAAATGTCAAGGAGTGCATAGATCAACTTGTACATGGCAAGGTAACCAGTTACCAGGTCCATCCTTGCGTCATCCATCACTCACATGTTCGCATACTTAAGTGTTTTGCATAGATCAACAGGTTTAAGATCACAGACCCGGTCTCCAGTCGGAAACTTACCCCGAACCAACCCCGAACGCCCTGGTTCGTGGGTTGGGCTGGGTGTATGTTGGCTTTGGGCGGTAAC
The DNA here is from genome assembly GCA_021014935.1 of Hygrophoropsis aurantiaca. Taxonomy (NCBI): domain Eukaryota; kingdom Fungi; phylum Basidiomycota; class Agaricomycetes; order Boletales; family Hygrophoropsidaceae; genus Hygrophoropsis; species Hygrophoropsis aurantiaca. The sequence continues at coordinate 45,948 of MU267760.1, forward strand.
CCACTACGTGGGACCATGTCCCTCCTCCGCTAAGAAAGCCGGAGAAGGCCTATCAAAGTTAACATGGTGAGCCTCGCTTTTGGTCCGGCGAGTATTTTCACCTTCAAAAAGCTTAGACTTTGCGCTAAAAGGCTTTCGTGTTAAATGATTGATTAATGGCTATCGTACCTCCTGTCGTGCCAAATTCGAGCCCCATCAAGCCAGTCAAGGCTTAAATCCATTTTCCCGTCGAGGCCGAGGAAATCGACAGGGACGTACGCCTCATTGACAGACGTCAGTGCATCCGTACATATATATACCATCCCAGCCACGCCCAAGCGGCAGAAATTTCCCAGTCCCCAAGCTGAATATTTATGCGCACGGCGCGTGATGAGTTATTCTATTTTCCCTAGGCCAGCCCCGCTTCGCGAACCAGCTCTCGGTAAAACCTCGCGCGCTGGTAACGTACCACTGGGACGTGACGCACCTTACGGCGTCCCGGTGGTAGTTGGGTGTGGATATATATCGCGGCAGTAGTGTATATATCGACCACATCAGCATCGACACCGACACTCATCGACGTCCTTGTCAGTGCCCACCAACCATGAAGTCTAAATCACTGCTTTTCGTCCCCGCTCTGGCGGCCGCTGCAGCAGCTACCACCCCCACCACCCCCAACCCCGCCTCATTCCTCCCTTCCTCCCTCACTTCCATCATCCAAAACCTCCTCCCATCCATCCCCGGGCTGACCCTCACCCCTCAAATTGCCACGACCTTCACCCAGCCGCTCGCCGTCGACATCCTGCGGAACACGCCCATCACGCGCGAAGGCACTACCCTCCGCCTCGGGTCCCTCCCATGGAACGCAAGCGGCGCCAATGTTTACTGGATGGGGCTCGACGAGAACGTCATCCCCCCGCCGGGACAGCCGTTCTACGCCCCGACGAACGCGAGCTACCCGACGCTCGGGCGCATCACGGAGGTGATGAACGGGCTGGCGACGCTCGGCGCGCGCAGCGTGCGCGGGCACACGCTCGGCATCAGCGTGGGCAATCCGCTGAGCGTGATGCCCGCCCCTGGGGTGGTGAATCAGCAGGCGTTTGAGACGATCGACTGGGCGGTGTACCAGGCGCGGCAGCATGGAATACGCATCTTTGCGCCGCTTGTGGATAATTATGTGCGTCGTGTTTCTGTGATGTTGACTACAGCTGACGATTGATATGGGGTGTGTGTGTGTGTGTGTGTGTGTGCAGGACTACTACCACGGGGGCAAGTTCGTGTGGCTCCGCTGGGCCGGGTTCAACCTCACCGGGGACGACTCGACGAACCCCGAGGTGATGCAGTTCTACACGAACCAGACGATTGTGGACGCGTTCAAGGGGTACATCCACACGCTGCTCACGCACACGAACCAGTACACGGGGCTCACGTACGCGGAGGACCCGACGATCTTTGCGTATGAGACGGGGAACGAGCTCGGCGGGCCGGTGTTTGGCGATATGTGGGTCCCGGTCGAGTGGACGACGCAGATCGCGGTGAGTTTTGAATTGCACTTCTGTTCTAGCTGCATTCTCGGTCAACATCTTGTTCCGCATCCTTTATTGTGATATGGAGTTGTGGTGGCCAGGATGATTGATGGGCATTCACATGACGCTGGGAGCTGGACGCTGATCAGCTATTATGCACACTTGCAGGACTACATCAAGGAGCTGGCACCGAACAAGCTTGTCATTGACGGTACATACGGCGTCAACACCACGCACCTCGCCATCCCGTCGCTCGACATCTTCTCCGACCACTACTACCCGCCGAACATGACGAAGCTCGCAGACGACATCGCGCTCGTGCAGGGCGCCGGGAAGACCTACATCGCAGGGGAGTACGACTGGACCGGGAACAACCCCGCAGCAGCGCCGCTGCCGGAGTTCTTCTCAGCGCTGCAGGCGAGCGCACAAGCGGGGGGACCGGTGGTGGGGGACATGTTCTGGAGCTTGTTTATGCATGATGTACGTCCTGATCTGCTTCTGCTTCCCGCTCCTGGGTTGACGGCTCGACGATAGGTGCCGGACTGCAATATCTTCGTGAACCATACGGACGGGGAGACGCTGCAGTATGGGAACCCGCTCAATACAGTGCAGAACAACACGCAGATTTCGCTCATCCGGGAGCATCTGTTCAGCATGCGCGGGGAGACCGTGGGGCCGTACTTGCCTGCGGTGGCGTGTCCGGGGTATGAGGCGGAGTATACGTATTGGTGATGTGTCGTGGTGGGAATGGACGAGTTGTGTCGACTCAGAGTCAGTGGGTGTATACATAGTAACTTACGAACAGCATGCGTACTTTCACTGCGGAAAATGAGAGTGAGCACGTGTATAAGTGAGCATGAAAATCGGCGAGCCGATGAGTATCGCGAACAGAGTGCGCATTTGGTTGAGTGAGTTGAGCATGCGGAAAGGAGCAACAAAATCAACGACTCTCCGATATGATCATTAGTACTCGACAGCGGCCACTGCGAGGGAAACTGAGGCGTTTGCGAGGACAGGAGAATCACCTCGCAACAACAGTGCAGCCTTTCAAGATTTCAATGACCAAGTGACTCAGAGGAGGGGGTGCATGACTGCATGACTTGAAACTAGTGATGGCCGAACAAGTTATGACTTGGCTAAGTCCATAAGGTTATCTAGATATAAATTTTTCAAATAAATATTGATAATACACCCAAACGTGATTACCATCCCCGACTCCATCTCGTCGACTCCCGAATTGATCTACGCACATCCTCCTCCTTCCTTGTCATAAACGATACACCGCACACCACACGACCCACACCCGACCACCAGCTACAAACCACCACCAACCACACAAAACCCAACTCAAGCCATGGACTCCCCGACACCCTCGCCCCCGCCATCACCCCCGCCCCAAGACGAGGCGCAACCGCCGCCCCCGCCGGCCCAGCAGCATGTTGTTTCAGGTGGGTGATCTTCGTGCTGCGTGCTGGAGCGAGTGTTTTCTATTGGGGCGGTCTAGCCTGAGGGTGTTTTGGGGGAGCAGGGAACGTGTTTCGTGTTTCATTCGTGCGTTCGTCTCGGTGCCCGTGTCCATCCGCCCATCCCGTCATCCGCTCTGTTCTGAGCACGCCGCTATCCCTCTGAGTCTCGTGCCTCGTGCTTTTACGTTTTTGCTGACGCTTATGTTTATGGATCTTCATTTGATTCGATTTACGATGATGCCAACCCTCGATTTACGACGATACCAACCCTCGATCCGCGATGAACCCTCATTCGTCTCGATTTACGATGATCTTGCAACTCCCGTTGTCACGCCACCACACGTCTACCTCAACTCACAATGCACGCCTGCCTCATCACGCCACCACACGTCTACCTCAACTCGCAATACACAACGCATCCCGCCAATACACGCGCCACGACCAAAGGCTCACCAACCGACTTCCTCAAGGGCGTCGTCGGGAAGCGCGTCATCGTGCGCCTGACCTCGGGGGTGGACTATCGCGGTGCGTGGGGCTTCGTTTTGTGCTGTGGTTTTTGGAGCTTGCGTTTTGTGTTCTTGGGGTGCGGGGTTGGGCGGGCGGGGTGGGGTAGGCTTGGGTGGATTTGATGGGGGTTTAACGGGGGTAGACGAAGGTTTGATGGGGAGACGGGTGGGGTAGCTGGGGGTTTGGGGTGGGACAGGATTCTGGTGCGCTTTTCTTGGTGCGCCCACCCCAACGCCATTGATTGCATGGCACTGGCGTTTGGGGGATAGGTGCTACGTCCCTTGGCGCTGGCGGATCCCTGCACCACCCACCTTGAATCCCTGCACCATGTTGAATCCCTACACTGCCTTGAATCACTGCACCACCTTGAATCCCAGCATCGCCGGCGGTTTGAACGCCGCCGCTGCTTCCCTTGCATATGACTTGCAGCAGTTGTGATCCGCTTTTGATTCTTGGGTTCGCTCGCTCGCGCGTCTGTTATCTTATCTTATCTTTATCTTTATCTTATCTCTGTTTGGCGCTTGGCTGACTCTTCCCTCCCTTCCCTTTCCCCTTCCCTCGATTCCTACCGCTTCCTCTTCTTTCCTACCGCTTCCTCTTCCTTCCTACCGCTTCCTCTTCCTTCCCTCTCGCTCGCTCGGTTCTCCCCTCTCTTTTGCTCGCTCGGTCCTTGCCTTCCCTTTACGCACCCCGACGCCTTGCTTTTGCGCCCCCCTTTCTCCTCCCTTCCTTTTCTCCTCCCCCCCTCCTCCTCCCCCCCTTTTCTCCTCCCTTCTCTTCTCCTCCCCTTCCTCCACCCACACCCGCGCACACCTTCCCTCTTCCCTCTCTCCGCACCCCTCCTCCCCCCACACACCCACAGGCATCCTCTCCTGCCTCGACGGCTACATGAACATCGCGCTCGAGCAGACGGAGGAGCACGTCGGCGGGCGCCGCACGGG
>MU267761.1:0-50124 GCA_021014935.1 Hygrophoropsis aurantiaca
CTGTCGAACTTAGAACTTAGGTGGGCAGTTGACCAAAGAACTCTCTGAGATTATCAGGAGTATGTACGAGGTATTTATACCAGTTACATGTGCGCACAGACCAAGTAAAGAGTGAGAGAAACTATCTAAAAAGAGATAGAAAATGATATACATAGTAATCATGAAAGAACGTTATAGAACAGTATAGAAAGACTGACTAATGGTGATTAGTAAACTACACTACGTAAGGTGTTTGTAATCAACCAGTTCCAACAGTCACGACTACGGATATGGATCCTACCGGGGGGGGGGCAACATGCAAGAGCAAGTCTAGCACTAATAAATCCCCACCGCCGATCAAAAGAAAACGACATCCCTGCAAAACCACAGTCCGAGTCGAAAGGCCAACCACGACGCACGCACAACATGCAATGCAGTCAAAACTGAGCCTATCAAACTATAGTCCGTATCTTTTGCCAGCAAACATCTCCGTCAACTAAGCGCTTCAATATTGACCGAATTGTGGGTAATCTGGGAGACGGACAAACGCGTACCCTTTCGTACCTCTCGAGCAGCATGGGCTATATCACGCGGCGTCAATATGAAAAACGTATATAACTGGTTCACAAAGCGCAAAGGCACAGCATTGAGTTATATCTGACGAGTCCTACGAGCTTGGACTGGAAGAACGTAATACCAGACCCACCGATCCAGATTTCAAGGAGGTGGTGTCTTCTCGAGCTGATTCGAACCTGGATATGCATCGAGAACCTCTCTCAGACGACACCTTGGCTGACTTTGACTCTCATCCATCGTCATCGACCCTACTAGAACTATCCTCCAATGGCGATTGTCCATCTTCGTCTCGGTTGCACTCATATAGCCTCTGTGGACCGTCGGAAACACGCTCTTATCATTTTCCAGTGCACTCCGGGCTATTCCGAAAAAAAGAACAGGGAAAATACAATATTCATCATCATGTTGCTGAAAAGTGAGATGTCGTCGTGCCTTGAATTTTTGAGTACTAGACTTCAATTCCCAGACTTCAACTTTCTACAGGGCAATCCCGGCGATCGAGAATAATACTACTCTTAAAGCGGAGCATAAGCCTTCTTCGGATGGCGAACAGCCTCTTTGTAATCAAGGTAATCTTGGAGAGCAGCAGGGCGCGATCTATGTCAACGAGATACAAGTACGATCCGAACCAAGTCTTAGCAGTTGAACAGCGTTCATTGGGGTTTAGACAGGACTCTTGTTCGAACCTTCATGTGTCGGAGCGGTCGTAGTAGTTTCGGGGGCGACAGCGAAACTTCCACTATGGGCCATGTGTTATTGGATTCGCATGCTGTTCACGCATACATACTTTCTGCGCCTGTTTTACCTCATGATGCACCTGTGAGGTATCTAGCCGACGAGTATGCCAGTACTCCACCATCATCGGTCAGTAATAATGTTATTTTGATACTGATTATTGGCTGAATTTTAGTACTACTAATGGTATTGTAGCACTTAAATATCCAGCCTTTTGCCCCTCCAAATCTCGTACAATACACCTCTGCGGCCGTCATGGCGGACACGTCGATTGTTCTTGGGAGGATCATAGTTCGATAACCAATCACAAAATACAATTCACGAATCGGTTCGGCGATGTTGGCGGAGGTAGCATGTATATATAGCACAAGAGGTGATAATACTAGAACAATTAAAAAGATCTTGAACCACTGGGAGCAGTTAGTTATAATGTTTTACAATGATTCCCTCGATCACCTCCTCTTCTGTATTCTTTTCCGCCCCTTTCTTTAAATCAGTTCGGCCGTACTTAGTAGTCCTGCTTCTCCTCCAAACTTCCGACATTGGGGCTTCTTCGTCAGGACAACGGCGTTGGATCCCGACTTTCTGTAACACTGGACTATCCGCACAAGGGAGGAGCCGAACATCGTCGTCGGGCATGGTGAAATAAAACACTCCGAGGCGGTTATAAGTGCGTTGGTCTTCCGGTGGTTGAACGACACGGTGAATAGTGGGTTTGTAATAGCTTTTGGGCGTGAATTGGAAGTTTACTGTTAAGATACAGGACCACATCGCGAGTTTACAAACTCACCCTCCAGAGAAAAACTCCATCATGTCCCCAGTATTGATGACCTACAGAGTATTTCTTCTGAGTCATCACGGTCATTAGACGGACGGCTGAAAATAAAACTACCAAAGCATTGTCCAAATGTCGTATCCACCGCCATTTACCATCTGGCGATAAAATTTGCAAACCTCCCACAGGTTGACTCCATAAAATCGTGATGCTTCCGATGTCTAAGCGGAAAGTGAGGGACGGTCAAGATGTGTAAAAAAAAAAAAGCGAACCAGTGTGGCCTTTTAACCAGACATTCTTGGATTTTTCTTCCTCCTCTTGAGTACGCTGATAGCTTAAAAATATTTGATAGTTTATAAAAAAATTATGGGACGGGGTGATAAAGCTTACTATTTCATAAATCTGACTGGATGGAGGATTTGAATGAAACCGAAGCAGTCACACTGAAGCGATCTACGAACCTGAACTCTGACCAGCCCTATCAAAATTATGCTTCTCAACGAGTGTGTCTTCTGGTAATTCGAGACTGAGCGCGATTAGGCTGATACGAAGATGATAACCGTTGGTTAAAGGCATTTATAAAGCCCAAAAAACTAAGGCTTACCGCAAAATTGGGTGGAGGATATTGAAATGATTATGCCTGGCAAAAGCATCAAGCTCCGGAAGCAAAGGACGTAACGCTTGCGGATGAGGTCGCTGTCTGACATCTCGATTGACTATTGCATGGCAAAATCGAGTCAGTTTCTTTGAACCATATAGTGACTTGAACGTACGTCCGTAATGATCAATTTGGTCAAGAACCTGGTTCTCTGTATCCACTTTCTATGTAAAATGTGAACAGGTTTCATGCAATGGCTCCATATACAACTCACCCAGTACTGACGGGGTTTGTATCCAGCATAGTACCCGACTTTCTCGATGTTAGCAGAGTAGGTCTTCATTTCGTCTGGGGGGACCACAGTGAAAGGAACGTCTGCTATGTCGAATACTCTATCTCTCTGTAGAATGCCCCTTCAGCGAATGCACATAATTGCCACCGCTTTAAATACCTGAGCTTGAGTGTATCCGTGGTTGATAGCATATACAAAACCATTTGTGCGCAATGCATCTCTCAACTGCGGGTAAAGTTCAGCCCGTCCTTCGGCGGTATGTGCCATCGAAAGATCAATGATAGCAAGGTCCGCAAAGTCCACTACAGTGAGTCAGTAGTCCATAAGGAGATGACAATAGTCGGTGGTCTTACAATCTTCTTGAGTGACCGGAGGGGGTACATATCTCGCGCATTCAGGCAATGTGAGACTGGGCATGATGAGTAAGTAATCGCAGAGGCAGAGCAATGGGGAGGATTTGAGATAAGGACGAGACGGTATTTAAGCAGACCTGTATTCTTCGAGAAGCTGCAGAGCCAGGTAACAGATAGGCAAATTCCGATAAAGATCCAGAAACGAGACCTGATGATACTTCTTTAAGGTGTTTGCCGATACGAGCCTCACACTAAGAGGTTCTTTCAACGAGGTATTCTTCTAGTTGGGATGGTCGATGTCAAACGAATTTTGTTTCCTGAGACTGGGTTCATGATAAGATTGTTCCTTAGAACCATGTGACCATACGCATAATAAGCAGCGCCCCGGAGAGGTTCTCGTCTGACCAAATGTATAGCATGTCTTGCTCACGAGGTTTAGGTGTTCTTATGCGAAAGTGATCCTGTATTTAGTATAGGTCCACACAACAAAGCACACAAAGTCCAGGATTTGACGTTATGTTGAGACAGCGAGACGGAAGTGAATCCATACCTAACTCCACCGCACCCGCCAGCACATTTGAGGAATGTTGACAGATAAAGGACCTAGACCAGATAAAGGTCTCGGGGACGAACCACGTGTTTATATCAATGAGATCCTTGTCTCACTGGCAGAGAAGTTCAATGCTGATAGCGTGTGGACCAGGAACTACCAATAGGCGCGTGGGTTCCCGGTCAAAACGAAAGTCACAGGGCATTCCACGACGAGGGACTCGGAAAAATGGGCTTTTATTGCTATCTCTCGGGGATGATTCGCATGTGATAAGAATTAAGAGTGACTTCGCGTTGAACCCAGATGGTACGGAGACTGTAGACCCGGAGGTACGAGTCAAGTTGAAGCAAGTTGAAGTCGGACTGGAAGCTGAAGCTGAAGCTGAAGGTCGGGCGACCGTGTTTAGTTCGGACGGAACTCGAAATTATCCTTGATAACCTTGCTCTAGGGTTAGGGGTTAGCCTACTATAACGAGCTTAGGCCCTATGCTAGATGACTTTCAAGGTTCGCCAGACCCCACTTAGTAGTCTCATGAGCTTGCATCCGCGAGATCTTGAGACACAAAGTCACGACTACAGATATGGATCCTTCCAAAAAGGCAACATGCAAGAGCAGTTCCAGGACCAACAAATCCCTACCGCCAATCAAAAGGAAACGTTGTCCTGCAAAATCACAGTCCGAGTCGAAAAGCAAACCACGCACAACATGCGATACAGTCAAAGCTGAGCCTATCGAACCACAATCTGTATCCTTTGCTGGCAAACATCCCCGCCAACTAAGTGCTTCAGTATTGGCCGAGCTGTGGGTAATCTGGAAGACGGACAAGCGCGTACCCTCTTGCGCCTCTCGAGCAGCATGGGCTAGATCACGCGGTGTCAACGTGAAAAACGTACATAACTGGTTCACAAGGCGCAAAGTAACAGCATTGAAAGCGGGAGAAACTATATCCGACGCGTCCTACGAGCTTGGACTGGAAGAACGTGATATCAAACCTATCGATCTCAATGTAAAGAAGGAAGAGTCTTCTCGAGCTGACTTGGACGCGGATATGGATCGAGAACCTCTCTCCGACGACACATTGGCTGGCTTTGACTCTCATCCATCATCGTCGACTTTACTAGAACTATCCTCCGACGGTGATGGTATGTCCTCGCCCCAATTACACGCATATAGCCCCCATAAACCGCCAGAGACACGTCCTTATACATTTTCCAATGCACTGCGGGGTACTCAAAACGAAAAGAACATGGATAAATGCAAGACCGATAAGCATCTTACTGAAAGGTGTGATGTTATCAAGATGATTTTTTTCAGTATAGGACTTCAATTTACAGGCATCATCTACAGGCCAGTCCCGGCGGTTGAGAGTAATAGCATCCTCGAAGTGGGGTGTGGGCCTCCTTCGGAAGGAGGACAGCTACTTTGTAATCAAGGTAACCTTAGCAGCCAGGAATCGGACTTCACTTGTAAACTCTGCAACCACGAGATAGGTGCGGCTATAGTAACCTATATCTATTCAAGTGACATCGGATCAGTATCATTCTATCTTATACATTCCTTTTTTCAGCAGCGTCGACCACACCAACCACCTTCAAAACATTGGTCGCAATCGATGAAATATACCCGACATTCGTACCTATCGATTACAACTTAGGCTCTGGCGCTGGCCATGATATCTACACTCCCTTCCTCTACCGATTTCCTGAATTCGATGGATATCGGTTGCCTTCACCTCCTAAAGTCAGCTGGTTCGATATTGAACAGGAGCTTGCGAAGAGTTTCCTCGAACCATCACTCATCGATTTCTCTCGCCTTCACTTCCCGCACTCTGCTTTAGACCACCAGGATAATTCTGCACTTTAAAGTTTCTCTTGTTTGTCTAAACATTCTACATCCCTATCAGCGTTGAGTTTTGTGTGCTCTCTTCCGTGCTGAAGCGCTTTTTTAATGTCTATTACCGTACCAATCACACCCAAGAACCCTGATAAACCAAAAGATATATACATCCTTAAGAGTCGACGGTAATTATAACCGACACAGTCCGTACCATGAGACGAGAAGATAGTTGTGTTAAAACATCGCGACACAGATGATACAAAGAACCGACTGGGTATAAGTAAGTGGGTCAGGCTATAAAGTTAAGATGGTGAATATTTATACCAGCCACTCTGAGAACATACGGAGGGATAATGCTCTAATGCAGGGAAAATCCACCAAAATCAAGGAAAGCTTCTTCCAGCGACATCTTGCGTACCACGAGAACTTCTACGATAAGTCGAGGTTCGGTTGATACAGGAATAGAACGTTTCGCATCGACTGTGCGTTCATGCTCTGGAGGTTGCACCACAAGCTTGCAGTCTACTGACGATATCAAAGATACATCTGGCAAAGACACAGATTCCATGGTAACATGCAAGCTCTCGAGTCCTGAGACGAGACTGTCGGAAAGGTGGGTAGAAGTAAGTGGAGACGATGCAGGATTTTTTATGCCTTTCCGTGGCCCATTGGAACGATTCGTTGCTACGTGCGTAAGCAAAGCGTTTCGCTTCAAATCGCGCCGACGATCACGCGCAAGCCGACGTTGCTGAGCCTGTGCTTGCTTAGCTAATGCAGCGTCGGGTTGATCAACATTGGACTCGTCGGTAGATTGTGGAGCATCGGGGACCCGTGAAGCATTCGAAGCAGGGATGGGAAAATTACGCTGGTGTTTCTTGCTCTTCCCACGTTTGTCAGAGTGATTTACTGAATGGTTTAGAGAGGATGATGGGTGGACACGTCTGCGCACAGGGCGGGGCTTGTAAACTGCAGCAATTTCGAGGTCGATAGACATGGTGGTGGAATCGGGGGCAAACTCTGAGTCAGCATGGTCCGCTGAATCAGATTCTGGGTCCATGGTAAAAATTGCCAGTGTTGAATCATAAGATGGCTGGTGAGCAACCTGCGATACCGCTTGACGCAAATGGGAGGCTTTCGAGCTACGAGTAGGTTCGACAGAGGCGAGAGTTTCGTCCTCGATGTCAGTAAAGTCGGTTGACGTGGAAAACTCTGTGTCAAGCTCGGTTGATGACACATCCTCTGGAGTGATGCTAAGCATTTCCCGACGGCGCTCTGTACCATCCCATCTGTCAACTTGAGACTCCGCCAAATTCGATAGTTCGGGAGGGACTTCGATTTCCTTGACCACTATAACCGAGGCGCCAATTTCACCCGCCATCATCTCGAGCGTCTCGAGAGACTCTTCAAGTTCCCGCTGTGGTAAGCCGACTAGCATACCCGAATCCGCTACTCCGAGCTCGTAATATGCTTGCCCTCCGCCTTCGAGGAGGCGCCATTTCATTTGAGTCACCAAGCGGGTGAAACGAGAAGGCGAGGGAGATAATAGCTGCAGCTTGTATTCAATGTTACCCTATACGAGTTGTTGGATGCATGGCTAAATTATGAGAACGGTTAAGACATACCTCTTCAGCTTCTGGCACAAGGCGAGGAATCCCCCGATTGAGGACCTCCGTATGTCTCGGTGGAGATGGGGATACAGATGTGAGGGAGTCCCATGGGCTGGGTACGCGTGGGCTTTCGGAGTCAGATTCCCCAAACATTTAGTGTATAGAGTTGGTTGTGTTTAAAATTCGGATGGAAGCAGATATTCGAGGGATCATGAGGACTTTGATATATTTCAACGCTTTTGTATCAGTTGAAGCCCATTCAAAGAGAGTCCCAGAGCCTGTAGTTGGGTGGGGTCACTGTTGTAGCTGTGGTGGTCTGTGGTGGTGAAGGAGTCAGGGAAGTATGCGCTCACTTCATGTTTATCACGCGGTATGACTCCAATCCCAAGGTCTGAAATAGCTGTGCTGCTGAAGTGTCGCTCCTCGCTTACTCAGCACATAGCCTAACTTGGAAAACCAATCGGCCGCTTGACCTGCAACCATCATCATCCGGACCCGTGCAAGTTTTGACCACTTCTCATAACCTTTGTTACACGTCTCAAGCCAAGAATTCTCTAGCTATCGACAGTCATGGCTCCGCCTTTATCCTCGCCTGTAAGCTCACAATATATTAGGCTTGGTTTCTCCAAGTTGGCTGACTTGTTGATTGATTAGATGACCATTAAACGTATCCACCGAGAAGTTGCCGATGCCCAAAAGGAAGACCTCGGTGCGATAACTCTTGGTCCTTCCTCTGATAACCTGTTTCACTGGACGGGCACGATACCTGGTCCGCAAGGGAGCCCTTACGAAGGAGGCATATTTCACATTGATATACACTTGGCCGCAGACTACCCGTATGCCACCACGTTTCATGCCACACTGCTCTTTGCTGACCCATTACCTAGCTTCTCCGCACCCAAAGTCACCTTTGCCACGCGGTATGCATGCAGTGATCCTGACAAGATTGGCCATTTCTGACTTGGTTTTGCTGCTCAGAATATATCATATGAATATCTCTGATAAAGGCGGCATCTGTATCGATATCCTAAAGCAAAATTGGTCGCCTGCATTATCACTCTTCAAAGTTGTACTATCTTTATCCTCGCTCTTGACTGATCCTAATCCTCGTACGTCGTAATTGCATGTGTACATAATGCATTCTCCTTGCTGACATACAGGACTTGTTGTGTAGAAGATCCACTTGGTAAGCAGTGTCATTTTGAGTCGATCCTATGATGTTCAATATAGTCCGGCACATATTAGTCCCGTCCATTGCCACTGAATATGTTCGCAGTCGAGCGCAGCACGACCGCACAGCGCGCCAGTGGACAGAACTTTATGCTCTCCCCCCTCCACAAGCTCCCAAAGAAGTTTCAAAGCCAAGTATAACTGTAGTATCAAACCCTGGCGCCAAAAATAAGGGCAAAGGTAGAGCCGTGCCTGCCGCGCCTTCTTCAAACGCGAGTTCCAGCAGCACTGCGCGACCATCACGCGTTGAAACCATTGTACTCGATGATTCCGATGATGAAGTTACTTCCACAACTTCTGCTCGCCGGGCAGGGAAGAAGCGTCAACGGGGAGGCAGTACCGTGGATATCGACTTGGTAGAAGAAGAGAGGACAACGACTAGACGGCGTTTGAACACTAGAATGGATAGGGATGGCGGCGGTGCTCGATCCTCGACTTCATCGCGAAGTATGGGGAGAGTGAGGGACTCGGAGGTTATCGTTATTGATGATTAACTATAAATTATAGCATACATAGTGCGGGTGATGTTTCTCGATAATATTCTAAATGTCTCGCGTTGGTTCTGCAATTTCTGTATCTTAGGTGGCGATATCAATTTATTTTCCTTGTTCATGGACCTCTGCTTTTCCAGTTGATCCTATATACCTGCCTATTACGGACACCGGTGCTTCGGCTATTGCCGATCGTTTTTCTCGAAAAGATCATAGGCATATGTCCAAACCTACCACCAGTGGATGCCATGGCACTGAATCTCAAACGAAAACGCGATAAAGTTGCAGTTAGCAGTGCAAAAGTGCGTAGAAATCCCGTTGCTTTAATTCACTGCGATAACTAACATTCGCACTAGAGGCATCGTTCCCGCGCCGACTCGGATAGCGAGGAGAGCGCTGCTCTTAGCGATCCCTCTCATTTATCAGGGAGCGAAATCCACGAAGAAAGCAACTCGGATGACAACGGTGATGCCGACGAACCTCCACCTGAAAATGACATGACTTTGGATCAAGGGGGCGATCACAAGTCCAAGAAACCACCTACAGGCGAGGAACTAAGGGTCATAAAAGATGCCGCTGAGCTCTATCGTTCTGGTTCTTTCAAGCTACAGGTATGCTTTCTGTTACCACTCTTAGGGCAATTGAACTGAGATAAGTGCAGATTGATGCTTTACTTCCCCATGTACGAGCGAAGGAATCTCGAAAACCACCGCTCGATCGTTTCCTTCTCAGTTTACATTCCTTTCTTATGTCTCTTCCTTCAGTCGATCCCCAAAATCCCATCATCGCCTCTCAAACTCTATTGAAACAAGGCATTGTTGTTGCATATGCACTACCGCTTCCAACACGCGAATCCAAATGGAAAGTTGGGTTCGAAAAACCAAGCGATATAACTGTTGTAGGCAGCTGGGCAAATCAGATCAGCGTCAAAAGAAAATATGGTATTCAGTTCAGAGTAGATTTAGCTGTTGAAATGCCCGATGTAAGTTCTTTCTGTCTGCTATTATGACTTTATATTAAACTACCTACGCAGGCTTTGTTCCAAGAGAAAGATTACCTAGACGGCCGGTTCTTTCATAAGCGATCCTATTACCTAGCGATCATCGCAGCTGCCATTTCAAAAAAGATGAACGTGGAAATCTTGTTTGACGCTGCATTGGGTGATCCACGATTGACTGTACTAACACTGCGTCCAAAAACTGGTGTGATGCATAAACCAATATATATGACATTATGCTAACTGTCAGTCCAGATGGTTCGCAAACTGATTTCTCCAGACTGCAAGCAGAAGTGCGCATTATCCCAGTGCTTTCGCCTTCATCCCCGATTCAACTACACCGTTTATCACCCTCACACTCCAATGTGCGACTCTCGGCCGAAAAAAAACATGAACCGACCCCTACTCCCATCTACAACACCGCAATCTTACTTAGTGTGTTTCCCAAATCCGATTTATTATTTACCCACCAGCTGCAGGAATCGTGTCCGGCGTTCCGTGATGCATACACACTTCTGCGCATATGGGCACATCAACGAGGTTATGGTGGAGGGTCGAATATGTGTGTCAGAGGTTTTGAAGGAAAAGGAGCATGGTGGGCTTCTCTGCTTGGATTGCTCATCACAGGGGAGGAACCATCACAACCAAATAGCAAAAAGGGGTCTGTGCGGCGGCCTCTTGGCCGAGGACTTAGTTCCTATCAGCTGTTCAGAGGAGCTTTGGATTTTTTAGGCAAGTAAGGGAGTTTACCATTATCTTTCGAATCTTTCTGATTCTCATAATCCAGCGAAGCATAAATTCGCTGAAAGCGCGGTATTTGTAAAGGCATCTAATGGTCATCGAGTACGCTTTCATATGGCAGCTCACATTTTTGGTGTTGATGTAATCCCATAGTTTCCTCCAGAAGAATACGTGGCACAACATTCGGCTACTTTTGTAGACTCGAAATCCACAGTTAATTTGCTCGCAGATGTGCCTTTGACTTCTTTGGAATCGGTATGTTCTTGAATAAAGCGTATCAATATCGATGTAGTGACTAATATCTCTCCAATGTAGCTCATGCATGACGCAAAGAAAACCCTTGAGCAGCTTGCTAGCATTTCTTCAACCGATGATGCATTTTCAGAAACTTTTCTGAAAGATCAATCCCACCTGTGTTCGCGATTCGACGCTGTTATACGGTCAGTGTCTCCCCGTTTGTTGTATACAACGACTTGAACTTTCCCAGCATCGATTTGGCACGAATTAAACCATCATTGTCAGCTCTTTCGGTCATCGAACATGGGTCGTTTGACAATGCCATGCTATCCGCACTCTCTGCTATTTTACGACGCGGGTTGGGTGACCGAGCGCAAGCAATCACTCTATTTCATCCCCCTTCGAAAGCTCGTACTGTATCGGAAGCACAGCCAGGGCGCATGCCACACATTTATGTTGGGTTGATCTATAACCCTGGACTCGCCTTTCGCCTCGTTGACCAAGGGCCTCCTGTAGAGGAACAAGAGTCCCAAGAAGCCAAGCACTTTCGAGAAATTTGGGGTAACAAGGCTGAGCTTCGGCGTTTCAAGGACGGGCGCATCATTGAAAGCGTTGTCTGGGATGTTAAAACGTCGGATGAGCGTGCTCACATTCCCGCTTTGATCGTCCGACAATTGCTTCATCAACATTTCGGGCTTCCGACGGAGGACATACAAACCCTTCAGGCTCCCTTTGACTCACTTCTACGTCTTCCAGATGATGTTGTGCAATTGCATCAAAAATCAGGTGCCATTGGGGGCTTCAAACCGGCCATATCCGCCTTCGACAATCTTGTCAAAACGCTAAAGTCGCTTGATGAACAATTGCCTTTGGCGCTCCTGAATGTCAGCCCACTGTCTGAGTACTTGCGATATACTAGCGCATTCAATCCGCTACCAATACCACCCTCCACCGCTCTGGCGCTTCCGGAGTCTCTACGGTACCTACCAACCATGGAAATCATCCTTGAATTTGAAAAATCATCAAAATGGCCGGACGATCTACGTGCTATCCAGAAAATCAAACTTGCCTTCTTCGAAACCATCGCTACCGCACTTATGTCATCGTCACCTGGGACAAAAGCTACAGTTGTTGTAGGAGATTCATCGAAAGCATCTGGTCTTCAAGACCAATCAGCTTTGGAGATTGTCACACCGCAAGGTTGGGCATTCTCTGCCCGGATATGGCATGATCGAGAAGCTACCCTTCTCAACCGTATCATTAGCTCCAACAAACCTCCTCGACCCCTACTGTCAGATAACGTCAACGCTAAGGAAGTTCGAGAGGCCAATGAAGCTTGGGATTTGTACCAACGCCGATTCATCCACACACCACGGCATCATCGTGCCATTGCAAACCTCTGCCATCGTTTCGGTGCTTTCTCAGGGACAGTACGGTTGGTCAAGCGCTGGCTTGCCTCTCATTGGTTATTACGAGGCCATATATTAGAAGAGGCTGTGGAAATTCTCTGCGCGAAATTCTTCGTTGGAGCTGGAGCGCTGTCCACCGAAAACGCACCAGGCGTACCGCGGAGCAAAGAACGCGCTTTTGCTCTCGTAGTGGAATTCCTGAAGGACTGGAAATGGGAAGAGCCTTTGTTTGTCCCACTTTATGAGTCGGGTGATGTATCTTCTATCCCGAACGTAGTTGCAATGGGATCAAAGCAAGGAGTGTGGACAATTTCAACAGCTGAAGACAAGGGGGGACGAATATGGACGTCGAGCGGTCCAGATATTGTTGCTGCCCATCGGATTCGCTCTCTGGCCCAAGCTGCGTGGACTGTCATTTCAAAGGCAGATATCGACGATCTTGAAGTGAAGGTAATAACTTCCCCATCCAAATGCACAGTCAAAGGTTACTTATCAATTGCATAGAGCTTGTTCCATCCTCTAGATGATTACCACATTCTCATCGAGCTGAATGCTGCTGTTCTTCCACGATATTACCACAGCTTTAATGCAAACTCCAATACTTGGTCTCGCAGTAATGCTGCGTCTGCTCCTGGCGATGGGTTACTATTTCGTCCTGGTTTTGATCCAGCCAAGATGTTTATTGATGATCTGGAGGTGCGTCCAATCTTTCCTTAGCCTGCACATCATCTAATACTACTTATGGCAGCGGACATTCGCTGAGACACTGAAATTTTTCTACGACCCGTATGGTGGCAATCGCATTGGCGCAGTGTGGCTTGATACCCTCGACAAACCTCGTCCTTTCCGAGCTTTGGGAAGTTTCTCGAGCACGCCTTTGGCAAAAGTAAGTTATCATCTAGTTATGTTCCCAATGTCGCTTATGTTCTCTAAGGAAAAGGAGAAATCCAAAGATAGCGGTCTAGTAAATCTCAACAAGCTCTCGGTGTTAGAGGAAATTGGGCGCATGGGCACCGGTCTCATCTCAAAAATAACCAGCCGCCAGTAGTGAGGTTTACATAGCGATTCTCATTACTTCATATGTACCGTTGGTAAGTATATACAGTAGATATTAACAGAGAACACATATTTACAGTACCACGAACAACTCATAAATGTTGGTCGTTCTCATCAACCTGTGAGGTCGATGGTCTGTTTAATGATTGCGCTTGCAGCCGTGGATCGTGGTTTGATGCTGCAGTTGTAAGGTTTAGGATGACTACACAAATTAAATCAGCAAATGTACCGACTACTTTAGTGATGGATGAGGACTGACCAAATCATACCGGATTCAAAGGCTGGCTTGACTGGGATGGGGCGACCATCTTTATCGATAGCAGGGGTAATATCAAATACCATAAGTATGCATGCTACGGATATCCAAAGCTGGGCATCTGCGGCAAAGCGTCCGGGGCATATACTGATAGTGTTGCATTAGCGAATTGATAACATCAATAATATACCTGACATACCGTCTGCCATAACCAAACGCAGCGGCTGCTGGGTCAAGTACGCTTTCATCTGGTTTGCCATCAGGGGTGAGGAATCGTTCTGGCATGAATTTCATTGGCTGGAAGTAGTTTCGCTCGTCGTGAAGGATTGTCCTAAATCAACTCAGTACCAAGCAGTAGAACGTCGGGCGATGCAGGTACTCACCAAGTATTTCCAATGACTGTCGTTCCCGCGGGTATAAAGTATCCGTTGTAGGTATCATCGTTTGTCACCATATGAGGCAAGCCTTGAGAATCCGGGCGACAATTAACGACGGTTCGAGACGCCTGGTGACGAGTAGCCTACCTAAAGGTGCAACTGGGTTCCATCTTAACACTTCTTTTACGATCGCGCCGACATAAGGCAAGGACTGTCTGTCCTCAAAATCGGGTAGACGACCGGGCCCGATGACAGAGTCCAATTCCGCCCTTGCCTTGGCTTGAACTTCGGGATGAATTACCATCGCGAGGAAAAATGATTTTAGCGATGACACCTCCTGTTTTGAAAAAGAAAAGTTAAATGAGAAACGCCGATTACACAAAATAACAAGTCATTTACGCTTTCAGCCCCAGCTAGAAGGATAATTATAAGTTAAGAGCCGAATGTCGAAGTGCGGGAATGAACCTACCTGCATAAGCCAATCCAGCACAACCCTTGATTGTCTCAACCTGATCAGTTACATCATTCTTGACGTCTAAATCGCTGAGAAGGTGGGAGACGAAACACGGAGACGCCTTCCCCTGAGACTGGAAACAAGAAATATGAGAACCAAGATAGCGACGTCCAGTAGTTTGAGATGTACCAAAGCTGTCTGGACTGCTTGGAAGGGTAAGTCTCGCATCTCAAGGACAGCCTTCTTCCAGAATGCCGCTTTCTGTTTGAATCCGGCACCCGGCATCCAATTTGGAACATGTTTCACTGTGTGATAGCGTGAATAATCTTGACAATAAAGTTACTGGCTTGTAACGCTTACAGAATGGCAAAATGTCGACGAGGAATGCACCAGGAGCGGCTGCTTTAGCCATTCCATCAAGTGCTGTCTCGGCAATATCGATATATCTATCGTTACGGGGGGCTATTTCGATACCGTAAACCACATTCATGATGACACTTGCAGCGTTGCTGTTCCAAGATCACAGTCGATGAGATAAAAATATAAGCTGGATGGATTCACGCACTGCCGCAGATGCTCGGCCAAATCATCTGGGTTGTCAAGTATGTTGCGAAGGAGAGCATGTGCCTCCTTCCGTTGGATTGGCCAATAAGTCGGCGCTACCGCTGGCCGGAACTGACGTTCGAACATTTTGCGGTGCTTCTTCCATCGCTCGCCTAGATGTGCGTGACAGTTAATGAATGATCCAGATGTAACCTGAAGATCACGGCTGGGCACGCACCATATGGCATATGTCCGAAACTCCAATCCCAACCCATCCTAAACCCAGATGTTATTGATTGTCGCCATAAATAGACTATGGACACTCACAAATCATTAATCATTGGGAGACTGTTTCTGTCAGAGTAGTTCACCGATCGTTTTTCAAATAGATCTGTCGCTATTTGCGGCGTATTGACAAAGAGAAGCCCGCGGCCCAAAACGTTGGCATAAACGAGGTCACCTAAAGGGTAATGCATGAAACCCCATGTCTTTAAGTCAGAAGAAATCCAGTAACTCACCGTATTGTTGGGCCCATTTGTTGTAAGTGGCAGATTCATTCTGTAGGGGAATATCTCGAAGGTTGCCTATCAGTGGCAATGGTTTAGGTCCAGGTGGGTAGGGAAGTCTGGTCCTCTGCTTTCTACGACGGATGACATAGAGTGTGATAAGAGCGAAAAGTGCTGCAAAACCCGCGAAGAAAGGTTTGGGTGCCATCTCAGAGAAGATTGGTGGGGAGGCGATGCGAAAAGGTAGGCAGAGCAGCGCCGATATTTATGCAGGACACAACGCATGATCGGTCCAAAACATCAATCAAAAGCAAGATGATATGTGTCATGCGAGATTTGCGACCAGCGGATTGGTGCGTACAGATCATCCGGTGGTGGCAAAGGATCCGGCGGTTCGACGCCAAAGTGTTATTGTCTCGCGAATAGTCTACTATCAGATTGATCCAATAGACATAGGTCTCATGAAGAGGCTATGCCTTTCAAGGCTATCAGACTCCACAGACATCCATGAATAGACGAGGGATTTCGGCATTTTAATAAAGATATGTATTCGCAGATACCTATATTGCTCTCGAATGGGCCTGGCATCGTCTGTGCAGATCACGGGCTGGTCCCGAAGGCGCTCACAAGAGGCACTATTTCCTTTCTGTTATCCCTCAGATATGTAAACGCGAATCCAAACAATAAGAATGGTGCACCCTCTTACCTTTGAGTTGTCACTAAACCATCAGCGGGTAGCCTGCGATAGATCGGAGCAGAACACTGACCTTCATCTTCTCATCCATTGTTTTTCCGGAAAAAGAAAGTTTCATTTATAAGGGTAGACTTCGGGTGGTAAAAAACATATCAAGCTGTTATGAAGATGCGCAGAGGTTGGTGCAACAAAACCAGCCGGCGGAAAGGGTCCGAGACTTTGATGTCGATATTACCGAGAACAATTGGAAAACACGCGAGTGAAATCGGAAAAGGTAGTGGTGTGTACAGCTCCCGCTGCATGAGATTGCCATATCATTGCGAACGAACTTTATCCATGAGATCTCTAACCTTGCTACACGTTTGGCCCGGGAGTTGACCGAACAGTAAATGTGAGCGTATGTGGACACATATATATGTACGTCACTTTGACAGCCATACAAGACGAGCTTGAAACCCTCGGAAGATGCCGAGGATGCTGAGATGATGAGGTTGTCTCTGGAACAATAGGCATACACTTAATCTGCGATTTTGGCAGACTGCACAAGCATGTACTGAGATAACGCAGGCTCTCTGGTGGACGGGTATTAGTATGTACGTAGTGCGTAGAATACCGAGTTCGAGAGTGTGCAAAGTGGCATTAGCCTGAGTGGAATGAGCTGTTTCCTGCCATGCCAGCCTCAGTGAATTCGGCTTCAAGCGCGCAGAGTGACTGGGAGGACATTCAGACGGAAATACACGGAAATTTTTGACAGATGGAATGTTGAAGACGAGTAGTCAAGAGAGAGAAAGGGCGCCGAGGCCTGCTGTAAGGACAAGACCGGCGTAAGACCAAATTAAATGTATTTTGCGAGCAAAGAGCCACCAGAGGCGCTGCAGCAAAACGGCGGTAACAGTAACCGGAACTAAGTTGGTCCATAGTGTCACGAATGGAACCAGATTGCGGATATTATTCACACACGAGCAATGTGGTTTATTTGCCGGAAACGTGCGTGCATGCAAAAAATTGTCAGAGTGGAGCGACAAGGTTATATCCTGACAAGAATAGCCATATAGACTATCTGCAATACTGCTTCCAAAAACAAAAATGTGATGCGTCGTTTCCGCTGGGCAGGGTTGACGGTGCCAACATTGGCGGGAGTATTAATAGCATCGGGCAGTACGACAGATCGTAGTGACCGCAGCTGAAATTGCATGTCATGATGCGTAAGAAATTGGATAGATATGGGACCGGCGGCACTTACCAGGAAGAAAGCGTTGGCCAGAAATGAGTATAAAAAGACGGTTGTGTATATTGTCCGCCCGGTGCTCAAAAGCCCCGCAAACAAAGTCAGTATCACACTACAAAAACGTAGGGATCAAAGTCCGTGTCCACATGTTGATAAAGAGCGTACATACCCAACAAACTTGTATCCCCCATAGGCCACGAGGTCGATCATCTGGCCTGAGCCCTGGACGTTCAGCAGGTAACACCCGCCTTTGACGAACAGGAAGTCAAGAAGCACAACAACAAGTGCACGTGATGCCGAAGAACCCAGAATTTGGGGATGGAAGCGCTCTTGCAAACCAGTTTGAAGTGCTGCAACAAGAATATAAGTTACGAGGGCCATGACTATCAGGGATTGATTAGATGGCAGCCAGTATGGTGGTATAGAAGCACAGACGCGGTATATACAGATCAGGACTGTTGAGATCTTCTCGAGGAGGCTGCCATTCAGTCTGTCCAGTCTCCGATCTTCTAATTTTCCGCGCCCACGGTTTATGGCGCCAGGGAAACACTACCAACTGCAACTTCCGTATAACATACGAGTTGGAAACATTGAAGTGATGTTTGAGCATGCTCAAGGGAACCAGTCCTCCAAACTACAAGTATTCCGTTAGCAGCGTCGAACTAAGGCGCTATATAGACGTACGTTTTTCTGTACATAGTCCTGGCCAGCAGCGACCGCACTTTGACCCAGTTGCATACCGAATTGGGCAGTAGCATCATTCATGCCCCATGCACCGAAATCGGGCATATGTTGGGACTGCTGTCCATGTTGCTGCCCGTGTTGCATTGGAGACTGCATTTGTGCAGGGGGACTCATGGGTTGATATGGCGCGTGATATCCCGGTCTGAGATTGCCTTGAGGATATTGGGACTGTATTGGGCCATGACTTGGCGGAGAACTCGTGAATCGCTGGTAGCCTTGGGGTGAAGCAGGAGTTGACGGTGGTTCTGGGATGAACGCAGGGTGAGTTGGGACTGGGTGCTGCAGGGGAGGGGGAGAACGAGAATAATAGTTGGCCATGAGTTTTTCCACGAATACAAGTCTAAAGGCAAGGCCCTGTAAATGTATTGAAGTGCGTTATGTTGTCGTGTTCTGTGGCTGCGCGCTCGCTAATAGTAAAACAAACAACAACAAATCTATGTTTGGGTCTACATAAAAGTTGAACGCGTCTGGTTATTTTCTTTCACCAACGCGTCTTTCCTTCATGTCTTTCTCTACGGTGCGCGTCACGGACACCCCCGCAATTAAAAATGCACCGCTGGTAGGCCTTGCTGAGGGCAACGGCTACTTTAGCAATGCTCAGCTTGCTGGGCTCGTGCTCGGTGTTCCTTGGCTTGTCAAGCGCATTTTGCCTTTGGTCAACCGCGGCGGTTTCAAGACGTATCTCTTCTTGGTCGTTGTACTCGGTCTGCCTATCACGGTTGCCTACTGGACCGTCATGAGCATGTACGGGAAGCGCAAGAACCAGAAGATCATCCTTCCTGGCAAGGACATTGAAGAGTACATCACCATCAAGGACTTGGAACTCAGGACTCAGTTCCATGGGAAGGAGAAGATCCCCATGCAGACCTTCTATGACGCATACTTTGAGGGTAAAATCGATTTCAAAGGTGCGTGTCATTCGCCTACGACTTTTTTCACCACTTCATTGTACATGGTATAGGTGATGTCCTTGACATCATGGAGCAGCGCCACGACTGGGCTAAGATGGTTTTCACTCCGGAACTCTTCAAATATGTCTTCACCAACCTCATCCCCGAGGTCATTGTTCACTCTCAGAGCCAGGATGAAGAACAGGTTCGCGACCATTATGACAGTACGTCTTCGCCTAGGCATATCGGGAGTGAAGCACTAACTAGTTTCGTAGGAGGTGATGACTTCTATGAATGGTTCCTTGGCCCACGCATGATCTATACTTCGGGTGTCGTCTTGGACCTAAACTCGGAGGAAACTTTGGAGCAGCTGCAGGACAATAAACTCACCATTGTCTGCGAGAAACTCAACTTGCAGCCTGAGGATCGACTCCTCGACGTTGGTTGTGGTTGGGGTACACTCGCCGCATTCGCTGCTAAAAACTATGGTTGCGACGTCACTGGTATCACCCTCGGCAAAAATCAAACCAAATTTGGCAATGACCGCATTAAGTCAAATGGCGTTACCCCCGACAAGGCAAGAATTTTGTGCATGGACTACCGGGAAATCCCTGGAGGACCAGGACACTTCACCAAGATCGTCTCGCTGGAGATGGCCGAGGTGAGCTTCTTAGTTGAATGATCTACCACGGGGCTAACATTATCTATCATTAGCACGTTGGTATTCGCCGCTACGGTGCCTTCTTGAGGCAGATGTATGATCTCCTCGAGGACGACGGTGTCTTTGTCTTCCAGGTTGCTGGTATCCGTCCAAGCTGGCAATACGAGGATCTCATTTGGTAAGTCCCTGTTGTGACACCCTCTTCGAGTCGCCTAACTCTCTCCCAGGGGCTTGTTCATGAACAAATACGTCTTCCCTGGCGCCGACGCAAGTTGCTCTCTGGGCTGGGTGGTCAACCAGGTTGAGGCTGCCGGTTTCGAGGTCAAGAACATTGACGTATTGGGCGTTCACTACTCTGCCACTATCTGGAGATGGTACAAGAACTGGGTCTCGAACAAGGAGAAGATTGTTGAGAAATACGGTGATCGGTATGCAATATACCCTCTTTCTACTTCCTCATCTCACATGTGAAAATAGCTGGTACCGCATCTGGGTGTTCTTCCTTGCCTACTCCACCATCACGTCTCGGTATGTCCTTTGCTCTTGGGATTTATTTACTATTCTTATTATTCGTCACAATCTTTACAGTCAAGGAGGTGCATCCGTCTTCCAGCTCACCCTGCACAAGAATTTGAACGCATACCACCGTATCAAGGGTGTCACCAACCACGCATCCATCCACGTCAACCCCGGTCGTGAACTCTCGCCTGCTGTTTAGAGGACTTGCTAGAATTATGGGACAGATTTATATACCACGATGATAATGTTTCGCTTTGCTTATAGAATATACCCGGCATTTATGATGCCTAGTAAACTACACTGGTGTGAATGAGAGATTAAATTTCAGTCTGTCAAGACATTGCGAGGTAATGACTTGCTGTCGTGTATTACCAGCACTAAGTAGAACTGAGAATACTGGGTGCACGTGATATGCATAGAGTCTGATTCTGCACCGTAACGTGAACGTCCAGTGGTCCAAGTACTTAACCCCACACACAAGTTGGCTCATCGTCCGGGTTGCCCTCCGAAGTCGCGAATGTCGAAGTCTTCAAATTCACATCCGATTGTTATAAACTCAATTCCAACGAGCTCGCGTATTCGAATTCTACACGAGAATACACCGGCAATAGATCGTGAAGGTCCAATACCTTCGAGTCTGAGTCTACTGTCCGCTCGGCGACCTTCCTGGGCACCCAACCCTTATGACCATAACCACAATCAAGATGTAGTCGCGTCTTTCCGGGATGTCCCTACGTTTGGCAGCGTCATGCAGCAAAGTAGACAGCCCGCGTCAGCTTCACCGGATGACGGAGGTAATTTCCGTCGGAGTCTGCAGATTGACATGAAAGATCTTGTGGGTGATGCTGTTGGAAATGTGAGTTTAGCCTCATAATAAAGCTATGATATACGTTGTCGTTGGGTCAACAACATTGAAGTCATTCCCTACGCAATACTGACACATGTTCCGATACTTAGATGAGCATAAGTCCTGCGAGTCGTGACGTTGTCTTGGCTGCGTGAGGATGCTTTAACACTTCTCAATGGAAAGCGACTTATATCATACAGACGACGTGGGCTCTTTATTATTGACTTGGAAGCACCTCTTGAAGTCCCTCGATTCCTTCCTCAAGGAGGAACATGGGACGTAGCGGATGTTCAATGGAATCCGCATCGCGTTCGGGCAGAATACATCGTTTCCACTTCCAGCGAGAAACTGTAAGCTTTGTCGATTCATCTATTACACCTGCTGAGTGCTTTATCAAGTCTCATTTGGAACCTTATGCTTGTGGGGAAGACTTCTATCGAACATATTTTACATTCCCATTACCGCGCAATAACCGATATCAACTGGCACAACTGTGAGCCTGACACCGTATGCAGTACTGGGATTGACTCGTGGCTGTGGTCTTGGGACTTGCGAGAACCGCGTAAGCCAGTCCTAGGTGAGTGTTTCCGATGGTTATATCATTTTGTATCCCATTAAAGTACTACAGGTTTATCTGCATTCAATGGCAAGTTCGCTCAAATATAATACAATATTGAATTGAAGAAGGATTATTTCTTTAGCTGGCGGTACGCAGGTCAAATGGAGCCGACGAGACCCGCACGTCCTTGCTTCATCACACATGAACGAGGTGCTCATCTGGGATCGTCGGGTAACCTATATCTTGCATTTCTCGACGTAGTAACTGACACTCTCACAGAAAGGATCACTGCCTATCGCCCGTATTGAAGCACACAACGCCAAAATATACGGCATAGACTGGGCGCACGACAGAGCGAACGAAATCGTTACTTGTTCACTCGACAAGACAATCAAAATCTGGAACACCCAAGCCTCGCCGTCTGACAAAGGAGCGTACGAGCCTATCACTACCATCGGCACTCGTTACCCCGTGTGGAGGGCGCGCGATCTGCCTTTCGGTCACGGCTTGCTGAGTCTTCCGCAGAGAGGCGAGACTGCGTTGGAGATGTGGGCTAATGGCGACTCGAGAACACCAGTTGAGGTCTTTGAGGGACACACGGACGTTGTCAAAGAGTTTGTGTGGAGAAAAGGTGGTTTCGGTAAACAAACGTTTCGTGAACTTGATGATATTGTTGCTGACAAGCTCTGTAGAGGGCGGCGAATATCAGTTGATTACATGGTCTAAAGACAGGACTCTTCGGTTCTGGCCCGTAGATTCTGAAACCATGGAGGTTCGCTTCATTGTGTTCTGCTGTGTTGTACCCACTCAATATTGTCCTTAGAAAACTGGTCACAATTCGGCTGCCATGAACAGAGGGATCTCGAGATTCTTTGTAGATATAACTCGAAACCAGCAATCTTTCCGACATCCTCCCGAAGGGTCAGACGCTGTTCCGGCATTATCTGCACCCATCGGCTCGCGTGGTATCCTCGCCGAGGTACGAGCTCCTCTTCCTCCACGCAGGTACAATCCCGTCCTGCAGCCTCACCATGGCTCCGCCGCCCGCGCAAAGTCTCACGAGAGAGGTATCCTGCTGAACGACTCGACCATCAATCCTCCGCCGTCGCTGCCTATTCCAGTAACCACTCGCCAGGGCGGCACGATGAGCCGTGGAAACATTGGTGGCAAGTCGGCACGCATGGATGCGTTTACTTGGCTGGCGAATGTTAAAGTTGGGGGCCGGAGGAGCAGCAGTTCTGGTCCCGGGAGCGGGACGAATAGCGGAGATGTGTCGAGGCTGAGCTCGAGGTCGAGGCCGCCGTCTGGTCGGGACCGGAGTGAAGCTCCTGGGCAAAGGCGGAGAAGTGAGAGCCGGACTCGTGGTGAAGGCGAAGGCACTCAGTCTCTACAAGACGAGTAAGTCGAATATCACCACTTTGTCACCAACTCACTCACTAACCATCCACCTAGAATTACGTCCGTTTTGACAAAGCTCTCGACATCCAAGATAAGACTCGAAAAAGTAAATTCCCATCATATTATCATGGATCTTGATCCTAAACTCAAAATTTGTATTACATTAGCACGATCTGACGAAGCGGAGAACATGTACCCTTGGATTACATGGTCCTTGGGGAGAATCATCTTCCGTGTTCATCCGGGTATCATTCACATTCCCAAAAAGCTATCCCTATGGCCTCCACCCAGACGGTACTCCCGAAATCAAAATAGAACACAACCCATTAATCTCAATGCAAAACCACGTTTTCATGCTACGCCGCCTCAGAGGCATCAGAGAACGGCGCCGGCCTTGTCTTGAAGCGTGCCTAAGATTTCTCCTTTTTGGTGACGAGGATGAAGACGTCGGAGTCCCTGTCTCTTTGGATTCTGATTCGTCATCGGAGGATGAAGAACCTCTGTCGCGGAAATCTAGAGACTTCACGATGCTATTGCTACGGAATAACAAGAACCTTGCGGAGCCGAGGACCTCGCAGGGTGTCTTTGGGCCTAATGGTTCGTGGATGTTTTAAAATGGAACCTTCCTTATCTAACTAATGTGCCAGGCGAACTCATCTGTTTCTTCCGAGCACCTCCTCGCATTGTCCGCAATGTTACTCGAGATATATCGGCTTCGTCAGCGACGGCATCTCAGTCCGCTGCAGCCCCAAGGTTCTTCCAATCCCCCGCCCTCCTCTCGGATGCCGTACGTCGCCTCGGGCTTGCTGCTACCGACCGGAAAGCGGAGGCTGTCGACACTCGACATGTGGAAGAGGGCGACAACACCCTTCGTATCATGACAAATCTGCTGACGTTCTCCCACCACAAAGGTCGCCGCGGCTCTGTTGCGGACTCGGTGGACAGTATGCCACCTAATTATGCCCTGCTGCCCACTCGGCGAAGTACTGTGTTCATCACGCGGCCAGTGGATGTAGCTTCCATCAAGAGGAAGGTTGCTGCGGAGTATGTGTTCGAATCTCAGTCGCTTGAAAAGATGTGCGAAGCGAATGCGAGCATCGCTAGGAATAATGGCCAGTTCAACCATGAGCGGGTCTTCAAGACGCTGCAGACTCTTTTCCCCAGTAGTTCGACCACCAATGCAGTGAAATATAACTTCGTGATAAAGCGCATCGTAGCCGAAATGTAGGTGTTGTGGGCGCATTCTGAGCGATGACTCACTGTCATCTAGATATCGTGAATTCTGTGCAACTAAAGATGTGCAGATGTTGGCAATGATAGCCATTGTCCTGCTGAAAGGCTCGTTCACACCTCCCGAAAAAGGTGTGTAGCTTCCCGTTGCGGTGTGTACATTCGATTAAGGAAGACCACAGACAATCACACACCCGAGGCGAAGGAGCCCCCTTCAGCCGGGTCAAAAACCGGCGGTGATTATTTCAGCCTCGCACGTCGAAAGGACAGCCGTGCTGGGGCCCTTTCACCTGGTTGGCCTCGTCTGCCATCAGCCTCACCCACCACTCCGGCATATGCTGCTGGTGCGTCTCTCTCGTCCTCTAACTCGTCCCGCGGCTCGTGGTCGAGTTTGTTTAATACCGGGAGCGTGCGCCAGTTTATGTCCGGGGTGCAGGAGTCCATCAGTACGCCGTCGGATGGGCCTGGTGCTATTGTGCTGCCGATGCCTACGCCTGTTATTGAGCGAATACCGGGCCCGGACTCGCCACGAAGGAAGGGGTTTGGCAGGGAGGGATCGGCTGCTTCGGCGGTTTCGAAGTCGTGGTCTGATACACCCGTAATCGCGCTCCCGAAACACCCAGGATCAGGGGGTGTATCGAGCGTGGCGCCGAGTCGACGCCCGACGTTTTCCCAGGTTATCAGTCCGAAACAAGCTGTCATCCAAGAAAAGAAGAAAGCGATTGTGTTCGTAGAGTCTGATGAGAAGGCAGACAAGGTTGCGCCCAGGTTCGTGATCAACTAGTTCAATTTAGAAGAAGTTTTGCCTATCTTCTCCATCTTTGAACTTAGGTCTGAATTTGGGAACCCTCAGTTCCTCAATCAACTCGCTTGCCATGTCCTTGCGTATTCAGAAATGCTATTTAGGTGGCAGTTGTTGAAAAAGAGACTGGAGCTGTTGAATACCATAAAACTAAGTGCCTTCCTTAACACACAGCCCGTCACCACGCAAGAAGTCGAATTCAGTAAGTTGCTCGTGTTATGGTTCAACTTCAACTTTGTGCTGGTTGTACTTGACTTGTACTGATAACTCTTTAGATGTGTCACATAAATGCGCGAGATGCAGGAGAGATCTTGAGCACCATGCTGAGTTCTGCGCGTATTGCGACTTGCGCTCTCTCAATCCCCGCTGTTCGGTGTGTCGGCTGCCAGTCAAGGGTGCGTCCTTTGTCTCATTTTGCTTGCGAGAAGGAGACACGTACTCAAAACCTCTATCCAGGGTTGTCCTACAGCTGCCCTCAATGTCTACACATAACTCACTTACCGTGCTGGCGCACCGTCAAGCTCAATCTCTGTGCTACGGGTTGTGGATGTCGCTGTAGTGGCCATGCACCAGAATATCTCAAACCAGCGCAAACTGGGTCGTCCTTCGCGATATCGGCTGTTCCGTTGAAGATTGAGACAGCTGCCGAGGCATGACCGCTGTTTACTTGTCTTGACGTCTGTTTCGAGGCCCATATGGCGGTGCGATCCAATCATCTCGTCTCGTACGGCCCCCGGCCGTCAGAATGAGCAATGGTCGAAAGACAGCAAAGTTGCGTTGCGGGCACGTTCAGACGTGGGACCGCGAAGCATCGAGATTGGATCACTGAAAGCCTTTTTTTGAGGTGTATAAATCACAACCACTATGCAACAGCAACGGATGGGTAATGAATCGCTTTCGTGCGTAGACAGATTGGGAACTTGTGGGACAAATCTGATGTATTTAATTCTATCCTACAACGGAATGTTGGCACGCACTGCTGATTTTGCCAGATATTTAATGGCTGGTCTGATAGGAAAATGACACCGAAGTCATGAATCATGCATTTAACACGGGGCGGGGTGGACACAGTCCTAAATGTTTCCTGCATACAGTATATGATAAAAAGATATAGTCTAATACTAGTAGTGGAGGGAATGAAGCGTTGAAAAACAGCGTAACCAAAAAAAATGATCCAAAATGTGTGCATAATTTAGTCTACAAATGCAGTGTATGTATGTGCGGATCTAATCAGACGATTGCACCACTCATGACGAGGATGAAGGCGGGAATGCACCGGGAATGGTTTGACGACGACGTTCAGGGTGGTGATAGTACGTTCCATACCGGCGTTTACCAGGCGAGGCAAGAGGTGTGGAAATCGATTCAGTGATGGATGCCGATAGATCCTCATGGGATGCGTTGCTGTTGCCACCCTGCATTTGCTCAGGAGTAGAATTTCCATAGTCTTCGTCAGACGACACATCGTCTATCAACCAATCGTCGTCTTCCGGGAGCATCATTACCCCTGAAGCTGGGTCGAAACTCATTCGATGATTCAAACTGCTCTGAGAGAATGATTCTCCGGCTCGAGCAGTTGCCCATGGATTTGATGGGCGGCCATCGAGTGGCAAATCCGCACGTTCTTGTTCCGGAGATCCTGCCTCGATGAGGGTGCCCTCTCGTTGTGAAGCAGTACGCGATGGCCGAACTTTGTTGCGCAGCAAGCTGTACCGGTTTCGCAAGTTCAGAACGATGCCTTGGTTATAATCCTTCGGTTGTCGTGTCCCATTCGCACGGAGACCATTCACAAGGGTTTGACCTTTTTTAAGAGGAAGCCAAGGTTCTGGAAGGACGCCCATCAGAGCTGGATGCCCATACCTCCGCTTGCCGGTGCTAAATAATCGTAAGTGAATGTCCCATTACGCATCATTGTAGTACTCACTTGAGAACTCCGTTATACCAGTTTGCCATAGGCGGTTGTGACTAGCGGATATACTTCCGTTTAGCAGTAGTAGTATGGGGAGAGGTCTCATGATACATACATAGTCGGTCCTTTCATCCTCAGGAGCCACATACAAAGTATCATCATTTTGAGCATAACGCCTTCGATTCAAGTTGCTACTCATACTTCAGCATAGATAGCTTGTGAATGTGAAAGGAACCCACCTTTGTGACCAAGTTACAGGATGTCCTTCCCTTAGCCGGACGACATCGGCTGTCTCTTCGCCCCTCTCGACTTCATGTACCGAACTCAAACACACGGCCTTGCTCAACGGTTTGAACGTTTTGTCGATGTACCATGACCAAACCATTGTCCCCACAAACAGTGGAGCCAATAGCGATGATAATATATAGGACTTCTGGAGCGTCAGGATGCCGATCATGAATACCTGGAAAATGAGTATGCCCCAAATGAGTCGGACAAAAGTGAGAGGCCAAGCTTGACCCTGAGATTCGTATGGCTTGTAAAATACTGCCAAAAGGATCGTTACAAGAATTCTTTTATACGAAATATAATAACTTACCAAATAGGAGCTTATACTTATAGACCACGTAGGCTATTCCAAAGTAGATGGCGCCAAATATAACGATCAATGGCTGGACGACGCTGTAGAGAATCGTGATTACGAAAATGAGAATAGCCTGGGGGTAAACGACGCCGTAATTAATCATGGGAGGCGCGTTGAGCTCAGCAAAATCTGAAAGTAGGCGTCAGGAGGGGTGACTTAAAGGAGTGGGAAAGGCGACTACCTCGGGGAGTGCGAGTCATGAAAATTCGGTACACAATACGAGGTATGATAACACCCAGATTCAGAAGTTGCAAAGGCATAATACCGAAACCTGCGCAAGTGTCAGTACTGGTATAGATGACGGGGGAATCCTTCGAATCACCTTGTAGTATCACATATGATAGGAAAAAGTGTCTGAAAGGAGATCAGTCTTTTTATCGCACATTTCAGTATAAATGGTTTACTTTGCCCGGCCTTGTTGTAGTGCCTGCGCTAATTTTTCCGGTATTTTTGCAGGAGAGTTTGCAAGGTCTCTGACCAGCTGCCAGTAGGTGCTTGCAAGGAGGAAGATGAACACAACGTTGACAAGCAAGAACAAGAAATATCTGGGCGATGTGATTAGTACGATAACTTATTTCAAACGGGAGGGTTCTACTTTCTGAGTAATGAGTACTCGATCCAGCTTCGTGCACGATATCCTTGCACATAAGTAAGGGCTAGGGGGTATCATGTTAACTGGGGAAACAGACACAACCATCACAGTGAGTTACCTTCGAGAATAAATGGTAGCATTGCATTCAGCGTGATCATTGCAACGGAAGGGAGTGAATTCTGTACGACAGCTCGGATTTTATCGTTGCTATCGATCAGCTCCCCCAGCCAGGGCATCACCTTTTTTATTTCTTTATAGCTCAGTAAACTTGCCAGCGCAGTGATAGGGAAAATCCAGAAAAACAGCAAGAAGGCCATGCAGCCTAACACGATGACTTCACGCGTCAGCATATTGCCCGGTAGGTAACTGATATTGGCCCAGATAATGTCACGAGGTTCGGGTGCAGGGACTGTTTTACACTCCCAAGCATCAGGATGATATGCCGTTTGGGTAGCAATTTGCTAGACGTTACAGCGGGTTAGCTCAAGCTAAAACAGAGAACATTGCACCTACAGCACTGGACATCTTCTCAAATGTTACGAAGGCAACTTGAGTGGCTTTGAATTTGCCGGTTCTTCGCCATTTTTTGACTTTCTCATCTGCTTCTTTGAACTTTACTTCTAGATATTCTAGTGCATCTACCTTTCTGGTGAACCATCCTGGCCGAATGGTGGGCCTTTGGCGGTGTGGGACAACAAATCTTCCTGGCTGATTTTCTAGCTGCGATGGCTCCATGTCCGCCATTGGTGGCATGACATTCTCGGAGGGATCATATGACTCCACCACGCTGGGATTCCCGACATAATTCGTCCATGCGCTTTCCAATTTTAAGAGCGCCTTTGTTCGGAGGTCAAGGAGAAGTTTCAGAGTACCCACTTCGCGACAGACAGTTACACTTTCCACGCTAAGTCCCATGTTCTCGAAAAACTCGGCGAGGGCACGCTCAGAACGCAGGTGATTTGGTAAACGCGAGATCATGACGGTCCGACCGGATATTGAATGCACAAGTTCCAGAGAGAAGAGTTGTCGTGATCGGATGAAACGACAGTAGTTCTTGTAGATGAAACGCAGAGCAAGAATGGTGAAAAGGTATGTGAACAGGAAGTGCACGGTTAGGTAAGAATTGGCGTCACTGATGAGGTCAAGCCAGTCTCGTCCTGGGGCTGGGTCATCAAGATTGCTCGAGGGCCACTCCGGCCAGTCGCTGTCGTCATCGTCGGCGCCGCCTCCGATACCGATGTTGTTCTTATTACATGTCACTACGAAGCAAAGAATAGTCAAGATGCTAGACTCACCTTCCAGTTGATTGGCATGAGAATTGTCACGACGAATACAGAGCATACTGAAAATAAGTAAAACGACATTTTGAAGAACCCTAGGAGCTGTGAGAATATCAATGAACTATTGACGGATCCGACATGCGATAGTTACATACAACAGCAGCATCGAGTCCAACAATTTGTAAGACCGTGAACTCGGATATCCTCAGAGTTGGCATGATCCAGCCGAAGAAAGCTTGGTGTGCGTGTGCCTCGTGGGGCGAGAAACCTGGAAAAGGTGTGAAGCAGCAAACTGACGTTAATGTGCAAAACTCACCCTTCAATTTCGTTCGTGGTGCAAATAGTAAGGGCCATCGCGAGCGACAATAAGAGAATAGGAGAAAGGATACGATTCCAATGGTGGACGAAAGTAGTAACTGTGTCGTGAACCATGGACCTTCGAATTTGACTAAGATTGGGGAACAGCTAGATGAGTTTAGGCACGTTAGAAGTGGAGAACGGGCCCTCACTAGTAGGAGGTGATCCCGGTGGCAAGCTAGGGTCCACTTCGCCATCATCATCAGGAAGAAGATGCGCCAGAGCAGTGAGAAAACTGTCCATGACTGACAGCACACGAGCGAGAGGCGCGGTTTCGTTGGTTGCAAACAACAGGTGGGGCCGGCTAATGGCCTATTTCTCAAATGGGTTGTTTGGCAAGAGCTTTAGAAAACAACAACCGTGGGAACGCTAGTGGTCTTGGAGCACGTGTTATGAATTACCGGGCGTATGCCAACACGATACATTTGATGAGGAGCTTTAGTAATATCTCCAGAATGTAAATCTATCAGTCTATATCTGCAATCATTTCCTCCATAACATCCTCATCATGGTTTCTCTTCAGAGCATCCAAGAAGTCTTGCACTCCATCTCCTTCCATAAATGAGGCCAGATTCATTAGCGACAGCCCAATACGATGGTCTGTCACACGATCCTAGAGCCATCTAATTTCAGCAAGACTTCGAAGGCCACAAAATCATCCATGATTACCTGTGCGTAATTATATGTGCGTATCTTTTCACTTCGATCTGCAGTGCGAACTAGATTACGACGTGTTGTGCGACGATTCTCAATATCTTTTGTAATCTTGATGTCCATCAGACGCGAACGCAAGACTTGGAACGCGCGGCGTTTATTCTATTTCAATTCATCAGCTAGGTCGAAGTGCTGGGTAAGTAGGCATACTTGGTGTTGGCTGCGTTCATCCTGCATAGAAACGGTAATGCCTGTGGGGATGTGTGTGAGACGCACTGCAGATTCCGTTTTGTTTACGTGCTGGACATTTATTAGCCATATGAGCGGTTACAGGCGGGAAGCACAACGAACCTGTCCACCAGCGCCGCGTGCGCGCATGACTTCGATTTTGACGTCTTCCATCGAGAATAAATCATCGTCGCAGTTCATTTTTTCGGGCTCCTCGGCCAGTGGTAACACCTTCAGTTTATGAGTGCCTTGCCGGAACAGAAAATCTCCTATAGGTAGCTCACAATAACAGCAACGGTGCTAGTGTGGGTGCGTCCACTTGCTTCGGTGGCTGGAACACGTTGTACACGATGGACACCGCTCTCCCACCGCAGCGCATCATATGCACCATCACCTTTGACTTCAACAATCGCGTCCTTGAGACCTCCCCC
Source organism: Hygrophoropsis aurantiaca (assembly GCA_021014935.1). Lineage (NCBI taxonomy): Eukaryota > Fungi > Basidiomycota > Agaricomycetes > Boletales > Hygrophoropsidaceae > Hygrophoropsis > Hygrophoropsis aurantiaca. The sequence goes on from MU267761.1 coordinate 31,265, forward strand.
ATCTGTCTGATTGCTCGCAACAATTTGAGTCTTCCACCGATTGACGTTTGCGTATCGCGTGTAGACTCGGAGCAAATCCGCCAAAAAAAGCGACGCTTCAGATCCACCTACGCCTGACTTGAGCTCCATCATCGCAGATAGGTGTTGTGTAGTCGAGGGGGGTACAAGGAGCTGAGGAAATATTTCCTGAACGTGTGAGGTGAGTGTTGAGGTAAGAGAGTTGTATTCTTCAGAGGCGAGAGCACGCATGGCGGGGTCGGTGTCGGCAAGAAGAGGAAGAGTTTCTTGAAGTGACTACTATTATCGTTTCAAATTGGAATGAAGATGTTGTTACAAGTGTAGCTAACCTCTCGGGTATGTGTCCATTGCACCCATGCATCATGAAGAGGCTGCAGATCTTTGATTTGCCGTGCGCGGGTGATGTCTTCCGGAGACGACATATCCTCGGATAACTATGATTTGAATGATCAGTCAAACCGCCCTCGACAGGAGGTACCTTTCAATCAACCTTCGAGAGCAATTCGTTCCGAGTGTCGACGCGTTTCTTGACTGCGCGAAGGATTCGAGCACCTTCACGCTCTATTTGCTGCAACCCATTTGAACTACTCTCCGGCAAAAGTGCTTGACGCGCAGATGCAGTTGCAAAAGTTCTGCTCGAAGCTCTTAAAGATTCATGACAACGACATGCCAAACGAAGCATGGAAAAATGTGATGGACGAGTTGTGGACAGGAGTGGAAACCAGAAAAGTGGCAAGCCAGATGCAACGTTGCAACCCCCATCTTCTTGCGACCCCCTCACGCTCAACGGGCCGAACCCCATTCGCTTAGTGGGGACTCTGGGGAGGGATGATTCCTGCAACTTTGGTTTTGGAACAACCACGAATTATCATCGTGCGGAAAATCTCTCGCTTTTTCAAGAGAGTGTATCGTTGCCAAGAAGCGTCAGACCGTTTGAATGAAATGGATGAAACAAAATAGCGAAAATAGGACAAACAGCTTGAATCCTAAACCCCTTAAATATCGATCTCAACCAAATCTACACTAGATTTCAAGTTCACGGTAAAAAATTACATGACCGCAAGAATGATTAGGCACCAGAACTGGGAGCAGCTGAAGGGACTCCAGAGTAATAGGAACTACATCTGTAGAGTAGCTACGCGAAAGTGCTTCTCTCGCTGGCTCTTGTGCTGAAACCCGTGCTCATGATTGGTGGAAACAGCTTCATGGGCTACCAAAACGGCAGTAGTGCCTGGACCATACCAAATGGGCCGCTATAATACTGAAAAATATCAAGGCGAATTTTTAGATGTAGTATATGCATAACTTGAGGTTGTCGAGGAGGGTGACGGCAATGGGGCACACTCGAAGGCGATCGAGCCGTCTGGGTATTCGCGGTCGGCGTTATCAGTATTAGCACCAACAAAGACAAAATACGGATTTGGGGAGACTTCGGTGCTGTGTGTGATAGTTTCAGGGGTCATAATACTAGATTGAGGCACTAGTATACAATGGGAGCTTACCAGGCTATAATTTATCCTGCGGGCGGGCTTTCAGTACTCAGTTGGGAAGCAAATGATCCCAACTGGATACTGCGCACACCTTTCATCTCCAGAAAAGCAGGGGTCATCAATAAGATGCTGACAGCAGAGTGGGATGGTGGCACATTCATCGGACTGAGCCGCAGTAGCAACAGCGAGAACGAACCTTAAGAGGATGGATTGACTAAACATTGAACCTTAGGAGGTTAAGTTAATGGTTTCTTTCGAAAATATCGAGTCTTTTTATACCACGGGATGGCAGCATCAGGATCGGAGTATAGCGTTTCTGTTCGAGGCATGTGCCAGACAATCATCAAGACTGGACGCATCTTTTCGAGGTACTCAGCACCACACCACAGTGTGAATAACTTCTTGAAGAGCATTATAATTAGAGAGAAAGGCACGGAAGCTACAAGTGACAGTTACCAAGAGGTACACTCGAGGTTCGTCCACGCCGTTGCGTCGCCGCCCGTCGGCGTAATAGGAGGGACCGTCGACAGTTCTACTAGTACTTAGCTTATGTGTGAAAGGATGATTGACCTGGATGAGAGGCAGATATTTGAAGTTTTCAAAAGGTCGAATTCTTTAAATGACAACTTGAAGATAAGTAGATAGCACAAGCACCATATCACAAAACGAGTCATTCCACCGCTCCTAATGTTGGATATTTTTTAGATTGGCTACGATTGAGATATGCCGAGGCACAAACCTTTGATCAGACTCCATACAACCGTTCAATACGCATGTGTTGGAGATATTCAATTGGACGATTCACGAGGTAGTATTGGTCATTCGGACATGCCTAGTACAGTGATGCTTCACCGGCATAATCGACACCGTCCCAAACTTCCGGTTTGTGTGTCCCTGTTCCTATAAGTTATGATTTTTGGGGGACGTAGCCCGAGGCAATTCGTCATTATCCCTTCGGAGACTCAAGATCCAGGGTAATACATCTCTTCTCGACGAAGCGAGCTTGAATTCTCGGAGACACTGAGGGATTATAAGTTTGACTCAACTTTGAGTTGAAAGGAATTTTCAAACCCCGTATCATCATGGCAGTAGCAAAATTGTTACTGGTTTATGGCGCAAGTAAGGTGAAGACTTCATCAGAGCCACCTTATGATGATCGAATAGATTCTACACCGCCAGTGCATTCATATACTACGAAGTGATCTAGAACGCTGACAATCGGTTTAAAACACCAAGAAGACGATCCCGTGAACCACCGCTCGACACATCCATTTTTCATTCAGGAAAACTACATTGAGAGGAAAATTAGTTCTACGGATTCAAGACGAAGAAAAAGTCGTGCCTTTCCACGCGATTTCCGGACAACTTACACTGTGTTTTCTTCTCACTTGCGATGCGGATGACGCTCGCACAACTAAAAACAATCCATGACTTTCGTTTAGTGTAACATAAGTGAGACATGACTAACGTATGCATCACAATACCCGGAACAGCAATCTTCGTCGATCACGCAAACAGCGCGTGCGCCTGAGCAGTCATTCGCGTTGACCGTGAAAACAGTAGCGCAGAGCAGTAGTACAAGTTGCAAAGGGAGGTAGAGACGCATGATGGATTTGTTACGGGGGTCAAAAATGATGAATTATGGCCAGACAAGCAGCACCTAAGCAGTAATTTATACCAAGCTCTTGCGGCTGTGCGAAGGGGAGTCTTCACCAAAGCAGGAGTAATTGTTCTGTGGTGGATCCCGTCCGCGAAAACGAATTCGAAGTCGCTAATACAGATGATTTCGATACTGAAGGGTCGATGGAGCATAAATCGAACTTTCCTTCGCTGTTTTTTGGCCAATTTTGGGCGCGATAATACATTTGTTCTTCTGGGGTCGGAGAGGGTCCGCAAGGAAACTCGATGGATGAGCTGGATATCCCATTTGTATTGCCAAAAGTGGACGCGCATTTTAGATAGGCAAATTCAGAAGGCGAAGATCTTGGTTTGGCAGGGCTAGACATTTAAAAAAACGACCATGGGCTCAAGCGAATTCCCATTCCGAAGTGAACGTTGGCATTTGAACAAATAGCAAAATCCAGCCCCGGGCGAATCAGCAGAGCGAGACCAAGACCTTCGATTGCGTCGTTTTTAGCAATAGTGTACAGACATCAAAGACCTACTGACCTCCAATAAGCCTCGTTTTGTCAGTGGATTCGGCGTATGATCAGCCTCCTATATGTTCTATCAAGATGTCGTCTGTGCTTATCGGGGATTTGCTTCCCCCCTACAGACATCATGATACTCACTAAGACGAAGCCGATGGGCCGAGGATATTTTTTGAGCAGAAGAGTCGACCTTCGAAATTTCTTGGCAGCATGCAATCTAATTGATGGTCACCTGAGGACAACCTGAGGAAATTCACCAGTTGATGAGTCTGATTGAACTTGTAGAATCGCAACCTAAAGTTCTCGGAGACCATACAGACTTAGAAACCCCTTCAAACGTGTTCCCTGAGAAGATTAAGAGGAGCGACATACGCATGATCTTTACTGGACGGACCCAGCCGACTATATGAATCCAGGGACCATGGGAGGCAGGACTTCACTGTGGTGAGGATGTCTTGAATGTATTGGTGACCAACATCGAATGTGGTGGCCGTGGCATGCACAACAGAATGGTGAGGATGGTCTGGCAGTCTGAATTATGGCATACTGATAAGATTGTAGAACATCACAGTCCAATATCGCAATATCTTTAGAAGTTTCTCTAGCCTTGAGTAGACGGTGGGGGTGGGCGGAGGATTCATATTCAGCGCTCTAACGATGTAGTCCAAGTTGGTCCAAGTCCAAACTTGTTCCGTCGCTACCGGATCGGTGACGTCTCGGCTTTTGTTCCCCACTACAATGACTGATTACACGCCATGCATTTCTCGAAAACATATAGTCAGCTTCTCCTCACATTACCTCCCGAGCTGCGAGATAATGCAATAGAATATCGGCAGGTCAATACTCCTTGAGCGTTACTGGGTTAAAAATTGACCACGCTTACCTCCACAGCTCAAGAAGTTAATCAACCAAGTTGTTAACGAACTTTCATCGCTTGGTCTGAGCCCAACTGTACTCCAACAACTTATCGAACAGAGAAATGTCCCAGGAATCGCTAAAGTACAAGAAATCGGAGGCGAAGGTAACAATTCCGACTCGCAGCCCAGCCGTATTATAGTGTATGAGATCGCAAACTCTTCGACAAATTTGGAACCTCGTTTACGGCTGTCTCTCAAGCATCCCGGAGTCGATTCTGATCCTGTTGAAACAAATATACCATCACTCGTCGCGCCATCTGGCGATGCACAAATATCTAGTGTGATACCTATCACCATACTGGAAGTCTTGCAGTTGCAGACACAATCTGCAACGCTCGTCAATTTCCATGCTGAAGGCCAGGTAGGATCATATAACCTAGCCAAGTATGATTTACATTCTTGAATCACTGATTCTTGCACTCAGCCCGACCATAGACTGTATCAAAACGGAAGTCGCGAACTTGTAATACCACTCAGATCTGACACTGCCTTTTTTCGACTGTTAACAAGTGCTCTGGAATCTCTATCCACTCATCTACTCAAAGTTCACGCAAATTTTACTGCTACTCTGCACGCCTTGTCATCTTCTATATCTCATGCAGCGCGCCCTTCGTCATCAACTTCTTCGTTTCATCCCTATTCCCACATCACATCTAACGCGTCTTCCATCTCTGTCACCTCATCTAGTGCCAAATCTGACTTATATTCATGGCGTGAGATATTCCAATTGTATGTTGAAGCGGAAATATTTGAAGGAGTCGGGGAAGCAAACCGCGGTGAACGAAGTGTCGGGGATTCGGAAGAACGTCTACGTCTCTTCGAACAGAGGCTCATTCAACGCGACTTAAACTCAAAAAGAAAGCTTAAGCTCATTCAAAGTAGAGATGCGTTGGATATGTTTCTCAAGTTGAACAGTTTTATACTAGATCTTAAGAAGGTCGGCCACCTGTGTTTCGTTGCTCAACCCCCTTGCGATCGTTGATATCTGCTTCTACATAGTTTCAGTTTGCTACCTCTGAAGCAACGCGTAAAATTCTCAAGAAGCATACCAAACGTACTGCCCTTCCCCTTCCGCCATCCATCTTTGGGCGATGGGATGGATATTTTTCAAGCCTGCCATCGAGTGCTACTACCCATAATCCTGGAGAGGACCTTGCTCTAATCCCGCAGCCTTCAATATCCTTGCCCCGACTACTCGTGCAAGCTATGGGTACAAAACTTCTTCCAATTGTACCTCATATTGACGATTATGCTTGTCTGATCTGCACAAGCATTGCATTTAAACCCATTCGTCTAGTCTGTGGACACCTATTTTGTGTCAGGTACAATCGAAGTCTACTATTCTTTCCTTCGCGGTATCTAAGCTGGGATGATTTAGATGCCTTGTCAAATTGCAGAAACGGGGGAAAGCAAATTGCCCGATGTGTCGAGCTCCTACCGTCCTCGTGGCCGACCGCGGTAAACCCGATCTTCTTTTTTCTTTGATCCAAAATCTAACATTATCACTAGGCAATGTAGATTGGGCGCTCTTGAACTTCATGCAAGACTGGTTCCCGGTCGAAGCACGTGCTAAATTAAAACAGAATGAACGTGAAGCAGCTGAAGAGGAGCTCGCAGAGCTGGGAATCGACGGGAAAGCCTGTGCTATAATGTGAACTCTCTGCTGCTGAGAGGCTTCAAGTTGCACGATATTAGAGTTGGAAGTTAGGAGATTGAACTTATCTATCTTTATTTCTCCAAATATTTATATACCGCTCCTCTTCATCATTATGTATGCCATGTTTGTATTACCAGTTACATAGAATCGCCGACTTACTACTCACTCACTGTCACGGTCTTGAGTTCAAGAATGATCACATGATCTTGAGCAAGTGCCAGGTGGCCCCCTTGAAGTGACTCATTGAGTGCCCCTCCAGAGCTCCAATGGCTCAGCGCTCAGCGCTCAGCGCTCAGCCTTGGATGCATTGATGTAGTTTACACATTTGCCATGCTTTCTCCACGACTTTCCTCGTTCTGTCATCCGCACAATCTTCGATGCTCTGGCCCAGTTACTGTGCATCGTCGCATCGCTTTTTCTACTGATTGTCTCTTGGCATTCTCGCTGAGCTGTGCAAAATACCTCTGAAATTGGTTCATGTTGGCTCCATGCATCGGTTGTTGACGATAGTGGATAGATGTGAGCATCATTACCTCCGCGACATTTATTTTTGTCTCCTTTCTAGGCCCTTTTTCTGATCAGCGCAACCTTTAGTGTTCATAACGACTCTGTTCGCATCATCAACCTTGAACTATGCTAAGATAGGTGTTGTGCACGGCTCTGCGCCAAGAACTAGTTATCCTGCGTACTTTATCTATGTAAAAGTCATGCGACCGCATTCAAATCGCCTCCATAACATCTAACGCTTCCCACTCCCCGTTGATCATCATCATCTCGGTTGTTGCGGTTTTCCCCAAACTACGGTATGTCTTTATCAATGACCACTGATAAATCATATGCAAGACTTGTTTCTTCACTCCAGCGCTAGCAATGGGCTTCACACCTCAGCACAAATGGATCGCCGATGAATGGGAGACAATAAGCATAGACAACTCAAATTACTTCACGAAGGACGAAGCTTTTTCTTTCGATTCCTCCTCGTCTTTTGAAAAATCTGTGGTCGGAACCGACGTTTATGATCCCAGTTCAAAGCTTAGACGGATTGTTGTCGTTGGAGTCGCTATCTCCATCATTTTTGGCATTGCCTGCCTGGTTACAGGGATCGCGATTTCTCTGCTCCCCCACAAAACAGTCATGCACTCAGGGATTGTTGCCCTCCCTGTTGGTCGCGGCTGGTCGCACGAACTTTTACCCCTCCTACTCACTCTGTGTGTTGCGATGTGCACGGAGTCCATCGGCTTCATGCATAGCGTCGCTCTGCGATCCGCGCTTGCCTCTGAGTCACGCCTTCGATTTAACACCAATCTACGCCTGTTGAATGTAGCCCGCACGCGCTCGTGGATGAATCCTAATGGGCTGCTTTGCAATGCCACGATGTCGATCTTGCTCATCTTGTCATATACATCTAGCTTGCTTTCTATGATATCAGAGGGCGTTGGATATCCCCAATTCCAGTGGTACATCCACATCAGTAACATACCAGTAATTGTCCTGGGTGTTACAATATTGTTACAAGCTGTCATTGCGATCGCTGGCATTCGGGCTACAAAAGTGCTCACTTGGAGTTCCTCAGCATTCGACATGACCGCCGCTCTTGTCCATCACACACAGATAACTCCGGCAGATCGTCTTTGTATGAACAGTGTTTCACAATCTGATGCATGCGCTGGCCCCAAAACACCCTCAGCCAAGCAGCCGTCTGCGTGGCAGGCACATAGGAGCATCCGACGAATCATCATCTTGTTATGGGTATTGATAATAGTGTGCGTCACTTGGGGTTGGATCGTGGTAGCACTCTGGAAGAGATATGACAACGGCAAATCAATACCAGCCTTGGGCCATTGGAATTTCTTCCCCGATGAACGATCTAACGCGCTTTCTTACGGTATTCCTTTGGACGGAAACAGCTGGTATGGATGGATTGTGTGCTTTGCCAACATGGCGATAGTTCAAGGTCCATTGACACTGGCATTGCACTGCTCGGAGGTCATCGTGAATGTTGTTCGGGATGAATCAAATTGGAGAGCCGCGACGAGCGAAGGCGGTACCAAGATGATGAGAAATCCATTGAAGTCGGTCCTGGGAAATTGGCTGAACGTTGTGTTACTAATCGCCAAACCAGTCCTCCGTGAGTGAATCTTCTTTCATCAATGAAGCATGATCTGATAATTTGTTTGAATTCGTATTCCGGAGTAGACTGGATGTTTGGTCTTTCACTTTACATCCGGTATCGATTTGGAACTCCAGTCCATATCTCGATAACTATGTATACTGTTCAAGTAAGAACCGATATACTATTATCTTATGATAACGAGAACTTACTTCATTCCGTAGATCTGGAATCTAGCAATGGCTTTGTTGATATTTGCTGTGGGATGTACTATTGTCGCTCTCCGACGACCTCGTGGTCCTCAACCGGCTGCATATGGTCACATCCAGACTCTTGCTAATCTCATAGATGAGTGGTCACCAACTATGTGGTGGGGTCATAAAGAGGACGGCGTTCCGTATTGCCATGCAGGTAAATTTATTGCGGTCATAGTATTCGAGTTATATTTTTCATCTCCGCGATAGGTACAAGTAACCATCCACTACCAGATATAAAGATGGACAGCGTCTATGCTGGCAGCTGAACAAGTGACGCTCTCCCTCCGTCCGATTATATGGTACGCTTGCGCTTTTGAATGACAGACGCTGCTCATAGGGATCTTAGATATTTAAGTTGGAATATTTCTTGGGGACATGTCCAACAAGTGTAGGGCTATTTAACGGTTATTCGGGCATCGTTTGAAACCCATCTGTATGTATCATGAGGAAACAGGAAATAAGCAGGTTGTGAAGGTGTCCCCTAAGCGAAGCCCCTAATATCCGAGTGGGCTGGGTGCGATCACAATACTACGGACCAAATAAGTTGAAGAAAGCAATGATGCCCCCAGCAATGGAAAACTAGGGCACCATATGCATGGTTTCTTACAACGACGCCAATTACTGTGTAAGTTATCTTGCCTTATAGGTCGGAATTGCTAATGCACAAATGCCCTGTATTATTGTACTTTACGACTAGAGCCACAAAAATGGGCTAACTAATGTAACCATCAATAAAATATCGGGGAGCGGAATGAAGGAGACGAGCGAGGTGTCGAGGAATCTGTTTTCTGATTTTGTTCCCATTGCGATCTGATCTTGCTAACAATGGCCATTCCCGCGAGTGACTTGAGTCGACCGCCATCATTGACAGGAGACCCAACCTTATTGCCACCAACCATCTTCTGAGAGCGAAGGGCACCGATTTCCATTTGTATCATCGGATTTCTTGAAACCATTGCGTCGTCGGCGATAGGCGGGATCCAGGCCTTCCGTAGGCGCATGGAAGGTGCATTTGTTGAATCGGAGATTCCTCTTCGGAATGCGAGTGCATATGAGATTGGAGCAGCGATATCAGGCACGGGCGAATTTAGGTGGGCAGTTTCGATGCTGTTGAAGGTTTCTCGGTCATTGATAGGATCAGGAACCGGCAAGATTCCAACGAGAGATATATCGGTCACTGTGGAGACTGTCGACAGTGTCGACACCGAGGCATGCGCTTGATCCAGGCTTCGAGATGGAGCAACACCGAGATTGACTGGCAAGGGTGAGTCGGCATGGCTCATTGAGGAACTTTCAGAGCAGACTTTGCTAAAGTAGATGGAGGACTCGTCGCCGATAGAGGGAACGGTGATGTCAGTCGTATCCGAAAGTGTAAATGACGTTCCAGAAGCAGTGGAACTTAATGAAGAAGATGAAGGCCTCGAGGGGTACGCCCCGGTGACGCTAGAAGCGATGCGAGCATCTTCTGACTGTCCGTTATCCGTACGTTGATGCTTGCCAGCGCTTGGTCGGGGAATCTGACACTTTATAGACGACTTGGGTGCTGTTCTCTGCATCGAGATGCGGTTTCCAGTGTACTGGGTTGACTTAGATGGCTGTAACAGAACGGGAACGCGAGAAGGAGCCGAGTATCGCTTGGAAAGTTTGGAAAGGTTCGGACCAACATTTCTGCTCGATTCAAGAGGTGTGCGAGAAAGAAGCGAAAACTTGCGTTGGATGTTCGTTCGCTTGATGAGCGGAAAGGACTTGAGGTTCTGCAGATCTGCTGCCATGGGTGAGGCTGACGGAGAACAATCCGCGAACGGTTTGCTGGGGATCGGCCTAGGAATCAAAGAAACAAACTTCGATCGATATTCCTTTCGGGTCGCGGGGGTATGAGTCGAATGCATCGAGGAGCCTTGAGGAACGTGCACCAGCATTGGAAGTCGGGAAAGAAATCCGCCCGGGGATGGTTTGAGAACTGGATACATCCCCTTGAGAGGGACATCTGCGTTAACCGTCTCCTCGATCTTTGCGAGAGGGAGGGAAAGTCGTGCAGCTCTCAATTTCTCGACAAGCAGTAGGGGTTTGAGCTTTGAAACAGGGGCCAACGTAGTGCTTGGGATCGTGATTTGCAGTGGGTCGAGCTTGGTTGCAGGCATCTGCGTCTTGATATCAGTGGACATTGGAACAGGCGGAAGGCGGTTGAGGCGAGGGTTCCTGAATATCTTAGCTGGCTTCAGGCTGCCTCGCTTCGAGTTTACCGATGGGATGACAAAGGCATTGAGGTTCGTGTTCGTGTTCGTCATCTGCGATAAAGCAAGTAAGATAATGTTATAATCGATAATATATATAGCTAACGCACTGCAGTGGTATTTCGCGAGAGTAGGATGATGCTGAGGCTGAGTGCTTGAAGATGCGGGTACTGGATCAAGACGCAGATGGCAGTTAGCCGCATGCTAGGTGAATTTTTATACCATGGTCAACAAGATATCAGGCGTATTTAAAATCAACCTGCGGTATCACGCACCGCGGAGGACAGAGTATCAGGATCAGGTTAACCAGACGGCCCAAAAGAAGTACTGCGTCAAAATACGGTGATTTCCTTGAGCCGTTAGCTTCAAATTGTGTAAAAGCACAACGGACACGGTGGCATTGATGACCGTGACCTCTGATGAAGAATCACATCGACAGAGAATCCCCCCTGAACGCTGGCCTTGATCGAGGACTTCGCAAGACAGGTTTGAAAGATGACGTGCTGAAAAGGGTCGGGGGAGATGCCTGTTTTCCGCTGAACGTGTCTCGGCGAGTCGAAGACCGTGTTCAATTACACGGTCATCGATAACTAAAGTAGGATATCATCACGGACCGATGCTTCAAGATGCAAGGGGCATCTAAAACGCAGTGATCTGATTTCAGATACAAATAGGAATCAGCTATTACTATTAGATCGCAAAATTAAAAGTTGTTTCATAAGTAATAAGCAATGTGGTTTTGAATAATAAGATGGTCACCGCATGCATAGATCCTGAGTTCGAGTCTCAGTCCCATTCAGCGGCGTCAGCTGAATGAAGCATAACGTGTCCTGCCAGTGGGTAAGTCATAGTAGTGGATCGATTTTAGCACTTTACTCAGCACCATCACACTTTGATACGTGTAAAGATGATCGGAAGCAAAGAACCACTGCACCCTAAGTACCTTCCCAGACCTTCTTGCGAATATTGACAAACGGTGTTCAGTCACCTGTTGCCAACTCAAGTTGTTGCCGTCGAGTCAGTCGCTACTTATGACCGTCTTGTCAGCAAAACTGTCGCAACAGGTTGCAACATACATGACGGCCAGGAACGAATCAGGTCCAAAATAATATCCGAGTGGACTGTTTTGGCCTTTGACCATGGATGCGCTTGGATACGCCGCATCCCTATAAGGGCCACGAATCTCATCATGGAGCTAAGATGGTGCTCGGTGAGAAACAGGTTAAAATTGGGATGAAATCATGATGTTTCAGACCTTCTGAGCTCGATGGGCTGCGTACAGTCAAAATATCAATTGGGTGGGGTCAGCGTCGCATTAGTATAAAGAGCGGGATATATTGACGTCTCTCGCGCCCTTACTTGAGCATTCTAGCAAACTTTGCGGATCTTCTGGACTGACTTCTGGCTTGAGCTCAAGTTGCCAAGTGGACCTTCGGACGTGTCTGGACTCGGATACGGTAACCACGTGGTCCGGCCAAAGATAGATGATAACTTGGTTGTTGTTTCCGTTCCTCCCATCGCTGTTTCTTTCGCTCCCACTTCATCCTCCCAAGTTTTTGAGCTCGTACTTGCTCTCGTCGCGTATTTCGTTGACGAAACAAGCCCAGTCTTTCCTTGACCAAAAACACGCTCATTTCAGCATACACTCACACACAGATATGTTCGCCCGAACCATTGTTGCTCTTGTCACCTTGCCTCTTGTAGCCCAACGTCAGTGTTTTTTTGCTGAATGATTCACCATAAAGCTCATGCCTGATGCCTGATACCGACATTAGTTGTTGCTGGCCAGACTTGCACTCGCTCCTACACCGCTCAAGAAGGTGATATCTGCGACTCTATCTCTGCGACTCAACATGTCTCGACGTAAGTTCGGCTCCCACTCAGTTGTCTCTATTGTTTCTAATGCATTCATCATTACAGCTATCAGCTTGCTGTAGTGAACGATGGCATCATCGACGAGGAGTGCAACAACTTGAACCCTGGCACCAGTTACTGTTTGGGATGGCAGGGCGAGGATTGTTCAACCACCTATGTCGTTCAACCCAACGATGATTGCGACATTATATCCAACGGCGCTGGCATCAACAACACTATCTTATACCTGAACAACCCCCAAATCAACTCTGACTGCACGAATATTTACATTGGAGAGGTACGACCGTGCTACATATAATCGTCAGAATGGTTCAGAATTTGATTTATGTCCTTCAGGTTTTATGCACGTCGGGAACCGTTCAAGTACCTCCCGCTCCTGCTGGTAGTCCTCCTAACTCCTCCATTCCTCCATCGGCCACCGCTGCCAATTCCGGTGGCGATGACTGTGACGATGGTGGTAGCGGGTCCTCAACTGCCACATCTTCTGCCCCTTCTTCTTCTGCCACTGGCAGCGGTGACAATGACGACGACGACGACGACGACGACGATTGCGACGATGAGTCGACGTAAATACCCCCCCGGATCCGTTCTTGCTACTTTATTTTGGCTGTAAATAGCATGCATCGGACTCATGGTTAGTTAGCTGTTGGCGATGACCGGCCGGCCTTGTCGTCGTCTGGAGTTCTTTTCATTCTCATTTTCCCAATTCGCACCATCGCCATCACCATCTTCAAATTTTGTGTCTGCAGGGTTGCATTTTATACCCAAGCATTTCATGACTGAAACTTATTCTCTGTTTATTGGCCCCTTTCTTCGCATGTTGGTACTTCTGGGAATACACTGTACATCGGGGAATCATATATTGGAGTCCTGTGGACTATTCTTGTTTGTTAAGTATCGTCGAGCTTTGAAATTTGAAGTTTGAATGGCAAAGCTCGTCGATAGAGCGATTGAATGGTTCAAACTAGTCTACCAACCACTGACAGACGTCACCAGATTTTCTATCCAAGCGCCAGTAATTTATTCTCTATTTTTCGCTCAGCTTTACGTATCCGGCGGGCTAGCCGATCTGCAGCGTTCCGATTACCCTATCAATGTCATCTCTTCGTGACCCCCCGCACGCCGTTCGAACAATTTTGATATCTGTCGCCTCGACCAAATGTCTTTAGATCTCTCTGGATAGCATAACTCGGGCCCCAATGACTCACTCAGCCTATCATGCCAGCTATATTAGGTTGGCTACAACAGGAGCATACTTGACCCACTTTCGCAACTGCTGTCGAACGGCAAGAGTCAGTCCTGACAATTTGGCAGTGATACTCTGTGGTAATGTAACCCACAATCTATCAGTCCTCCTCAAAGCTGGAAGCGAGCCACAGCATCAGTGCGTAATGTTCAAATCCTACAATTTGAGATAGGATTCGGATTGCATGTGGGTTCGATGGTGTCAATTGCTTCTATCTGCCCCTCCTTGCCCCCGACTATTCAAACTCTGGCACCAACATAAAGCCATCCAAAGAGACTGCACTTCTTATCCCGGATCTCTCGCTTTGATTCACGTCCTTTAACTGGTCTCTCAGCTGACAGAGATGAGGGTCTTCGTTTCACTGGTGCTTCTCGCGTCGAACGCGCTTGCAATAGCTTTGCCGCACTGTCGTTGCACTTACGGCGAGAAATGTTGGCCCAGCCCCGACGAATTCTCCAAACTCGAGTCCCAGGTCTCTCAGCCTCTAATATATCCCCGCCCAACAGCCGCTGTCTGTTATCCTGCTAATAAACCCTCCGGTAACTGTAGCGGTCTCGTCGACACTTGGACCGACGGTAGATGGCGAGCTAACCAGCCCGGTACCATGGAAACTCCGAACTGGGAGACGTATACATTTAAGAATGGCAGTATCGATGCATGTTACTTGAATGCTACGCTTGGTATACCGTGCGGGCAAGGAAACGTGCCAGTAATCGGAGTCGATGCTCGCAGTTCATCGGACATCCGGGCCGCTGTAAAATTCGCTGTGCAGCATAACCTTCGTCTTGTGGTCAAAAATACCGGGTATGCCTTTTCTGTAGCTTCGGACTTCCAGCTTTAGGATTGACTCGGAGGACATCCTTAGACATGATTATTTTGGACGAAGTACGGCACGTGGAGCTTTTGTTATTTGGACCCATAACATGAAGAATATCGCATACAATGCAACATTTGTTCCTCAGGGTGCACCGAGTCATGATGTTTATGATGGTCAGTTCTAAGACCATATATTCCCTGCAAGGTCTTTCTAAATCCGCCATTTAAAGCTATCACCCTTGGCGCTGGTGTTCAGTGGTACGAGGCCTACGAAGCCGTGCAAGCCAAAGGTCGAGTAGTAGTCGGCGGTGCGTCAGTAGGAGGCTCAGTTGGCGCTGCCGGCGGCTGGGTGTTGGGAGGTGGACACAGCTCATTGTCACCCACCTACGGTCTCGGTCAGTAATTTGATTTCTCTCTCATTCACTAATACTTACGTACGCCACCGCAGGCGTTGACAATGTGGTCGAAATGACTGTCGTACTGTCCACCGGGCAACTTCTCACCGTCAATTCATACCAGCACCCAGATTTATTCTGGGCACTACGTGGAGGCGGAGGAGGAACTTTCGGAATTTTGACTTCTGTGACCTACCGCACATATCCGGTTCTCCCCGTCCAGGCCGCACTCTTCGCGGTCAATGTGAGCACACCTGGAGTCATGCAAGACTTCTTCGCCGAATTCCTCCGCCTCCACCCTACGTTCTCTGACGCTGGCTGGGGTGGATATGGAAACTCCTATTCCAATCAACTTTCATTCATTTATCTCAAGCCCAACGCCACAGAGGCTCAGGCCAATGAAACGTTCGGCCCACTACTCTCCTTTACACAAAATCTTACTTCGCAGGGTGTTTCTGCTGTATGGAAACCAACACACTTCGATTCATGGTACGAAATGTACCTTAAATTCTTTTCGGGTGTGGGACAAGTTGGCACAAATCTTATGTTGGGGTCTCGGCTCATTCCAAGAGATACTTTGGCAAATCACTCCAAGGAGCTAACAGAGATCGTCCTGCCCAATGGATTGACTTGGAAGTGAGTACTTTCTCGCACCTCCATGCAGATCCCCTGATAGTGATTGGGCACTTTTTTCGCTTAGCTCCGTCGCTGGCGGGCAAGTATCGAAGATCGACCCCGATTCAGTTGGTGTGAATCCAGCTTGGCGTAAAGCTGTTCTCCACATCACATTTGGTGTTGGTTGGGACTTCGGGGCCACCGCACAAGCTATCAATGCACAAATCGAGATCCTCAAAGCAGAGGAGAAAAAGCTGCACGATCTGACTCCCAAGTCAGGCGCATATTTCAACGAGGCAAGTGTATTATTCTCTGTGCTAAGATAGGATCACGTGCTGACAACGACGTTGTTTTTTAGGCTTCATTGTTTGAAGAGAACTGGCAATACGCTTTCTTCGGGACACATTATCCCAGGCTCAAAGCCATCAAGGATAAATATGATCCCCACCGCTTGTTCATCGTTGCTGAGGGTGTTGGCTCGGAAGAGTGGGACAGTGATTTGAACTGCCCTTGGTGGGTTTGAGAACCTGCCAATTTTTAAAACACGGTCAGATAAATGTTCAAGTGTCATGCACAAGCATTAGCTAGCGATCAACGATGTCTCAGCACAGAACATGGAAATTTTACAGTGGGCCAGATCACATTGTGTCGAAGCTTGAATAGTCACCACAAGGCTCGACGCCCAATTTCTCCCCCGTGTATGCAATCGCGAAACTCAATGTTTTTACAGGTGTATACACAAATCTCCTTCGCACTTTGAACATGCCCGACACATCACGATCGGACACTTTGCTACATCCATTTCACATTAAAAAAAATCCCCAATACTTCGGCTATCCTTTTCAATCAACATGTGAGATTCCCGTTGTCGTTTGTGATACAATCGTCTAAATTTGCATAGGCGTGAGTTTATTTAACACCCAGACATTGTTGACTTCGATAAGACTCACTCAGGTTAACGCTCGAGCGCACCGGTTTGTGGTCGTCATTCGTACACTCGCATGTGTACGTTGTTCCTGAGAACGAGCAATCGCTGCATGTCGCCGCATAATCACCTCTGTTTATTGGAATTGTTCAGCCTCAGTAAGTACCAAAAGGGTCAAATATGCCACTTACCCTTTCCTGCAACCTACTTGACCATTGGAATTCACGAGGCATCCATTCAAGTTAATTTCAGTTGAGCCTGTGGAGCCATCATCTCTCCTGCAGGTGCCATACAGTTCGCCACCAGATACCCCGTAATTGGAGCAAGAACTAGCGAAACCGCCAGCAAGGACTGACGGCGCAATGGCGAGGAGGGTGATACTGCTGATCAGAGCTTGGGTGATGATGAAACGCATACTGGGTCGAGTACAGTAGAAAATATGCTGGGTGAGATATTGTTCTTTGCTCGCTGAAGCTGATCTCATTTTATAGCTGAGTTGCTGTGGTTTGGTTTTGTTTTCTTTGCGTCATCTTGCGGTCTACAGATGCGCCGTTGTTCGTCTCCCAAAATAATCCTCGCAAGATCAAGAAACAGGGTGCGGTCATCCCATATGCATCATGAACTCAAACCCTCCATTTACGATACATCAACTTTCATGTATCATGCATGAACGGGGTCACGAGTCATTCTTGATATCCGCACAAATGGCAATGCTATCCGTCTGGTGATTCGTGAAAGCCCAATTCATACGTTCATAGCTATGGATGGCGTTAGGATGATATTCACATCTGGAAGTCTAGAAGCAACCAGGCAGGAACTTTGAACAGTTCACCCCGTTGTCGGCATGTGCTCAAAGATTATGAAACTGGCCCCCCTAATGTTTCTAGGAATGCTTTTCAGCACACGAAGCCCATTGCCTCCCCACTCGCAAATTGAACAACTCGGGCTTTGTCGCATTCCTGTGGGTGATCTTTCCAGGTGATCCATGGCAAGTTCGATGTACGCGTTTGGACTCTCCAGGGACTACAGATGATCCGGCGACCTCAAGCTTAAAGTCCGTAACCGAATATCAGAGGATGTGAACTCCTCGTTAGTGCTCAAACCTTCATAGTTGTCGTGTACTGAACTGACACTGGCAAAAATTCATTGGAGAACTTGCGATCGTGGATGGTCATTCTCTCAATCAACCGTGATGCTATGTTCTAAGACAACAACAGTAATATCGGTCAGTTCACAAATGGCCGCAGCCTCATTGGCCACAACCTTGGTTTTCAACCGCCTAGTCTCCGCTGTCAATGTCGTACTTTAATTCTGAGTGTTACGTTTGATCTCGACTCTGATCAGTGACTCTGGTACAGCGGCCAGACACGCAACATGCATGGGATTTTGGTCCATTTTGGCCGCATCACCATCAAAGTCGAATCAGACCGCAATGTCGCGATGAATATCAGACGTGACTTCCATTGTACAGAACACCGGTATAGGATCATATCTTAGGCGCCCCTTTTCATCAAACCGTTTGATGATAGCCATTTGGAGTTCAGTGCCTCGAAGCCTCGCCTCGTAAAGCTTGATTCAATCTAGTTTCGGGTACACACTCGTAACGAAGTACGGACAGTCACTGGGTCAGAAGGTCTTCACAATATGTAAGGCGTAACGCTCGTCGAAAATGACAGGGATGATCTAGGGGATAACCTTCTCGCAGAGATCGTAGTGGCCACCAACAGCACTTTTAAATTTCTAGTCTTCGACCGCAAGTCTGACAGCGTCTCCGAGTGCCTTCGAATCGAACTCGATTACCAACTTACTCGCTGCTTTTTCGCCTCAGTTGTCCCGATGACTTGTGGACTGACACCAAATTCCGTGTATCAAGATATATCAACCCCAGTGAAAATCAACACGATAGCCGTCGATAGGCATAACTTAGTTAAAAACCGAACAAATAGATAAAAATCTAAATTTTGGGATTTTCTGATGGGATCAATAGAATTCGATTGCCCATTAGATTGCTGCTTTCGGATTCACAGCGAATGAAAATAAATAAAATCTATTCACGTTGATACGAAAAAATACAAAACGAACAAAAACAAAAGGATACAATTGACGTCGGAGAGTCAGGGCCCCAGGTCTACTTACACCTCGGTGACCAAGACGC
>MU267762.1:938-49498 GCA_021014935.1 Hygrophoropsis aurantiaca
TGCAAGCTTTGCGATAGGTTTTCGATTGACGCCTTTAATTTATGCCGATGGGTGTCTAGATCATTTTTGCCTTGATTGATCATCACACTGTCTCGCATTCTAAACTGCTATTACTTTCAGGTTTTCGATCGTTACAATCCCATCTACAAAACATCCTTCATCTCGGTTTAGACTTGCTGGATTATTTCGTCACCTTATACTCTATGCTGGCCACTAACGTCGTAGCTGCGCCTCAGCGTTCAACGCCAACCTCCTGCGAAAACAACTCGGAGGTGTGCGTCTGCCCAGATTAAATCGTCTCCACCACCACCTTATGCAGCAAACGTTCTCGCTGACCATTCACAGAACGATCCGAGGCGGGGCGCTAACTGCTTGGCTCACCTATCTCAGCATTGACTTTCAAGGATTGGTCCAATATACACTCTCGCGAGAAACTTGCAGAATCTCTCGTCAAAGCGGATGGCCTCATCAAAGAATGTGAGAATGGTTCACACACATCGTTTGTATCGTATTTTGGACATATTAACAGTAAACGTTATCTGCAGAGCTTGACACGACCACAGAAGTATGTCGGAGCCTCCGAGAATAATCTCGAGCTGAATAACAGACGCAAGGCGCTCCTTGCGCCCCCCACTTCATTCTAGCCTCCTGGTTCCAGCAACCCCCCTCCCATACCACCCACTTCACCGTTATCTCATTCTCTTCACCATTGTTTTACTGATATGCCAGCTCATGGTCGAAATCGAATCTGACCGCGCCCTGTATACGTTATCATCGCTGCATATCCGTCTCCTCGCCACGCTGTCTGATCAAAATGTAGAGCTCTTATCAAAACTTGACAAACTCGAGTCCGAGACACTACAAGCCGACTAGGCTGGCAGGCGTAAACTCCGGAACCTAGAAAAAGAGATTCAAGGGTTGCGTGACAAGCTTGACGAAAATCGGGCTCGCAGCGACGAACTCGAACAGAAAGAAAGCGACGCCCAGTGGGGTGGCCAAAAGGGATTCGGAGGAAGCCCAACGAGGGAGGCTAGAAGGATAAGAAAAATTTAGAGCTTTACGGGGCAAGTCCGAGAGCTATAACTATGAGGAAGCGCGAGATTTCGCCCCTGGGAGTGCCACGATACTCCCTACGAGCTCCGGCGACGTTTCATGCATCAAGAGGCCTTTAAATCCTCCAATGCCAAATCTCCCTCTCCATCCAAGCGTTGTTACGGGTCCGAGGCTGCTTTCTTTTCCCCGACTCCTTCGGAAGGCGCCAATGATGGTAGGATCAGCGAGACGCTCGCTTCATTACATCATGCTTCACGAATCTGCAGCGTTCACTTCACCTCGAAACAGAATCATCACTTGAGCAAGACGCGTCGCTTTTTGTAGAGGGTATTAACGCAGATATGCAAAGCAGTCGCCGCCATACCATCGCCCCTCGCCAACGTCCACAACAGGGCGCAGAAGTCTCTGGTCGGCTTATTTGATTCACCTCATGGCCACCTGTTCGGCCCAGTTCCTGGGTCGCCTCTTGACGAAATTAAGTCAGTACTCGCTTGCTTTATCCAGACTGCTTCTCTGTCCTTCCGGGAAGCCTTTGATGATCACTCCCACTCCGTCCCTCGATTTTGTATTCCCTCCTTGGAATTTAGCTCTCATCTCTGCTCAGGAACCGAAAATGGTGCAGCCTACTCTCGCCTCAGAACTTGCCGAAGGCTGGTTATCGATCTCGTGAGTATCAATCATCGGCATAAGCATCACTGTATTGATATGGCGCCTCGATAACCACGACCTTGCCCTTTCCCGTCATAGATCTCCGGGTGGTCTGTGGTGCCGCACACATTCCGGGGATAGCTGTCATGCAAGCGTTGGCTCTCCCAGCAACAAGGATTCGAAATCGCTTGAATTCGCTTCCGATCTCGCCGTGCTGTCCATTCGCTCGTGATGGCAGGTTTGACGATATACTTTGCGGATGTGGAACGAGGACAATGGAGGCTGTTGTAATTCTAAGTGTAAACGGCGGTGGAAATCGAGTCTGGGACGAGATGGTCGATAAGCACCAGGTGAGCGCCAGCCTATTCTTGTGTATTCATGCTTTTCAGGCGCAGATCCCACCCCTAGTGACTTGAGGCCTCAAACACGCATATAATCATACAAAACGTGAATTTATCTAATGCTACTATAGACAGGACCTTATGAAACAAGTTATACACCGAGTTACGATCTATAATGTCAGCTCCCGCGATGTTTCCCGGCCAGTCCTCGAAACATACTCCCTTGATGGTGGATATATGCTCGATGAACGGTGAAAACGGCACCACCTCAGACAAGATCGCCTCGTTTGTCGTCTATCTTGTGGTGGACCCGACAATTCAACATCGAACTTGAAGGGCTACCTCGACAGTTGATGGCGTGGGGGAGACCCCAGCATTAGATACCAGATGGGTACGGAGTGCCTAATCCTGCCGTTGCGCCGCGAAGGTGGACGTGCTGGTCGCCACACATACAATTGGATTCGATATTGACGTTGGCACTTGCGTTGATAGTATTGCATATGTGAGTGTTGATGTTGAGTGTCTGTGCCGAGTTTGACACCGAGACCTGTCTGGTTATAGCGACGAGTTAAGGGCCTGCGAAACACACTCGTCTTTGCCGAATTCGCCGCGTCATTCATCTGGGACGCAAGACCTCTACTATTCGTCTCCAGGTATTCGATGCCCAATAATACAAACACCGTATTTCATTCTTGTCAACCAAATAAAAGCATTCTGGGATGAGTCGACAAAGATATGGATAACGCACATGCATGAACATCACTATATAGACCGCTGGTTCAAACCAGCTTGCTGGACGCGCCATCGCCTGAATCCGACGCCGACTACCAAACCTTGAACGTCGACTGACACCGCCATTGCGGTACTATATTTGTGTCGGAGTGGCTCCTAGCAGACCCGTGTTGTGAGAACACACTGCGGTGTGAGAGCTTCATTATGGGCTCGTGGAGGTGACGAACCGTCCCGCGTCGAAAAGCGCACCGTGCATGAGCATGATGTCCCATTATTCGATCATATGCTGTGATGATATCGCTGGGAGGATATGAAGGAAGATAGGGATTGAGAATAGATTGGTGGTTGGATATATGCATGACACATGGTAGGATATTTATCGTGTCAATGAACCTCAGGCCTCAACAGGCGCGTTGGTTTACGGCAGCGTGGATTGGAACATACTTTTCAGTCACGGTAGTTCCAGACATCTAGCCACTGACCAGTCTTTTGGGAAACGCGGTCCTCCAGCCTCGGCTCTCAGAATCTTACGCTCAAGCCTCGCGCGCTCCGCCTCGAGGATACTACACAGAAGCGTGAGCGACTCAAGTCCGTCGGTGTCGCCATTCCTGTTACCGTGCCTGTCAATTGTGGAGCTAAAGGCTGCATGCAATAATAATGAAAATCTGTAGCCAAGAATAAGGGGGGAGGCAATGCGTAAATAGATAGAGATAGATGTACGAATGAAGTCGAAGCAGCC
Organism: Hygrophoropsis aurantiaca; assembly: GCA_021014935.1. NCBI lineage: Eukaryota > Fungi > Basidiomycota > Agaricomycetes > Boletales > Hygrophoropsidaceae > Hygrophoropsis > Hygrophoropsis aurantiaca. The sequence continues at coordinate 4,452 of MU267762.1, forward strand.
CGAACTTGTGCATGATCCTCAGTCGCTGCATCCCCGGCATGCCAGTAGCCACAGCCGCGCGCCTCGACATCAACCGTCCCAAAGCGCCCTAGATGTGCGGCGGGGATCGTCAGCCCCTATCGTCATTTCTATCAACGTCAATGCGCGGCCGGGCGCACGGCCCGCCTGGCTCGTTCCTCGCACACAACCTGGATGATACGCTTGTGCTCATTCCCGCCTCGGTCTCCTTTCAGTACGCCCTCTTCGCGTTCCATCCGTCTTTCGCACTTCTACTTGTTCTCTCGCTCCCCCCTCCGAGTCCCGCGTTTCGTGTTCTGGCTCTCCCAGATCCTCAACCGATTGGGCTCTTCTACCGCTGTCCAAGCCTGTGCAGATCTTCCCGCTGGTCAAAGTTGCAGTAGTCCAAGGCGAATTTAGGAGAATGGTGGTTGATTCGGAATTGAAGTTAAAACTGGGTCGTCGTGAGGATGAAATCCGTGATAAGTAAATGGTTGGAGTTGAGGTTAACGATGAATTCAATAACTCACAGTGAATTGTAAGTACAGTCAAGTACGGTTCGCAGTGTACAGCGTCAGAGCAACCGAGAGAGAACGATGAAGTAAAAGCCCCGAACAATTGGAAATCGTAACAAAATAGATAAATAAATAAATCGTCAAGTCCTTTTACATTTCTGAATTGGACGCAATCTCAGACTTGACCTTCTGCCAACTCATTATACTCAGACTCGTTCAAGTTCCTCCAAAGTCGAGTCCAATTCTAGCTCCTTTAGTCTTTGAATCTGAACGTTGAACAGCTGCACTGGCGCAACTTGAATTTTTCCTTGTAGCATTATTATAAGCGCTCGGCTTCCCGTTGTCGAGTTTCAATGGCCCAATTCCACTAAACCACCTCCGCCAAAGCTAACCCACTCCCAAAGATCGGCACTTCTCCATTCGCGGCGCAAACTACTTCGTCTTCGATTTCACGATAATCGCGCAGAGAAACGTTGATAACGTTGATAGAGGTAAGCACTGCTTGCAATAGTGGTATGTGACGACGTTCACCTCTCTAAGTCAGCGACATCGAGCAGTCATAGGCATGAGTAATGCCTCCTTGAAATGACGCCACAACGATTACCACCTCCGCTCCGCCATCCCGCTTGCCTATGGTGCCACACATATTCCGAGAGATAGTCATCTTACCGTCACTAGTTCTCGTTGACAAGGACTCACAAGTGACTGACGTTGCTGCTGATCAGATCACCAGAGATGATGAGTTGGTAAGCGCCAACTGAGCGCCAACCTGTTCTTGTGTGTGCATGCTTTTCGTGTATAAATCTCATCCCCAACCCTAAATCAGTAGGCACAGGTCTTTCGGTCGTAGCGTCCATGGCGAGTACTTTGGCACCGGTAGTAGGCCCAACAATGACTGTGTTCGTGCCTGTCCTCGCAGTCGCGGTTGTCCCAGCATGGGCTTACACTGTTTATCAGCAATCGTGAGTGATGTTACAACCTTTTGAAACCGAACCAATCAATATTTCTATTTGGTCAGGAAGTGATAATACGACTTATGGTCCCATTGTGAATTTGACCCTCGTTAAGGAGAACCATTCCTCCTCGGCCCGAAGCAGGTTTCTATGAATGATATCCGTAAAGTCATCCAGATCTATTAGAGTGTATCCAGTGCGGAAGTCTAAACTCGTTGCGAAATCCCGAAGTATGATCAGTCGGCGATCACCACAGCTGGACGGGACCATACGTCGCGGTCTATATTATAGAGAAATTCGTTATCCCCACTGACGCTGGTGAAGCACCTGGTCTGCGGGACTCGGGAGCAAGCAAGTTGCTGCTGTTCCACCATTCCCGAAAAGGTAAGAGCTTTAGAATATAACAAGCACAAACAATGCCATGCGCATATCCACAGCCCCGGTACGCTGTTGTATTTCTCCGCAAAGGCTTTGCACTTATATTGACCAGGCTCTCGCGCGAGATCGATCTCGGCGCAAGCTCACTGGCACATTCGATTTCCATCACGAAGCCGCACCTCCATACAGAGGGTATTTCTACCCTGTCCATTGAGGCCACATCTTACCCGTGCCAGCATCTGACTCAGAGTCGACGGATGTCAGGATATCAGAAGAAGACCATGACGGCTTGAACTTGGGGGTATCGTCTATTTTTTTTTCTTTTGCGCTTCGGGCTTCGGAATCGGTTCAAGTACAATATGATATGTCCCACTCCCCAGCTCGACGATGATGCTGCTTCTGCGTGTGCGCGAGAGCCGCGGATCATCATTTCGGCTCTTGTTTATTCGATCCCGCTTATCACCCCCGCATCGTCGAACTATGACGACGTCTCAGTTCCGGGGTTATTCAGACATCATAGTTCCTCTTCTATCAGCGGATATCACCATCATCGACTCTAAGAAATTTCATTCGGGTCAACAAGCGCGCCTCCCACGTTTCGCCTTTGGCCGGACGTCGACAAGGATTGGATTGACGACACGCGTTGTATTTGCGGGGGATGCACGTCTTACCTCTTTGGTTGACGATGTGTTTTCTTTCAGACAAATGAAGGCTGATGCCAATGACTTGATTACTCAGCGCGGGGCGGGAAAGAAACGGCACCTTCGAATCCATGTTCTGCTTTTTATCCATGGGTCTCATGGTCATCGTCACTCGCACCGCCAATCTCACACAGTCATATGGCCATGGCCACTGTCTCCCTTTACGCATTCCGTTACCTACACCACCTACACCGGTATGTGTCACCGCGGCCCGTAAAGCGAAGGTATCAGTAGGCTTGGGCATTCAATCGAAGTTTGATATAACACTAACTGAGATTGAGAGAGAATAGCGGGGGGAGGACTGCATGCAAACAATACTACTTACTGGGGCTTATCAATGCAATGGTTAGTCAAAACTTAAGCTTAAGCCTATTGGGCGGGCCGCCTCAGTCTTGTAGACATCGGGTTTGGATTCAAGTTTTGCTGTTGCAACATTCGACTGAAGGAGTGATTAAATACATAAACCATATAGCTATGACCGAGAATGTTTGGAATAAAAACCATAGGATTGCGATATAATAGACTTGCAATCACATAGGTCATATAAAAATAGATATTCGCAGCGGCCGTTCTAGCATCCAAATCATCAACACCGAGACCATGTATGCCCTTTGTTACGTTAATAAGCAGCGAATATTTCCCATTCAAAACCGACGGAAAATCATGTAAAAGAGCAGAAAGCACTTGCGCATCTACGGCCAAAGTGCACCAGGACCGGTAATTGCAATGGACCCCGGTTGTAGACAGCCTGCTCCGTGATCCATAGTCCGGAGCACGTCGCTGCGACCCAGCACGGCGAGACAACCAGAACACGTCCACCTAATCCCAAGGTGATGTGTGAGCATATGTCTTCCCATGTTGGTCGCTTGAATCTGGGTGGAGCAGTGGGGCCAGATGCAAGAGATAGGCACGGTGCTATCCATGGAGACTCCGTGTTCATGTTTGATATGATTCCGAAGGAAGTTTCTATCTCCTTTGACATATTGATCACACGATCCTCCATGTGCAGTTTGGAGGAGACAGGGATAGTATGGCTCGCAGGGAGTAACCATGGACTCAACTAATGGCTGGAATAAGCTCAAGAAATAACGGTTAAAAGCGACAGAAACTTGCCTCCGCAAAAAGATTGAAGAATTCTGAACTCGGTCCTGTTGTAATTCAATATGGCATCCCTCAGCCTCACATCTCTGGGGATGTAATACGTTTGGCTAGGAGAGTGAACAATTAGGGACGGGGAATAAACGTTTGTTTGAGGGTGGTGCCCAGCATCGTAAGGGATACCCGCAGAGCCAGCCGAACTCGTGGGGTAGTCATTAGTCGGAACATATAGTTCTATACCAAAGTGCGAAGATGAGTTAATGAAATCCATGAATAAATCAATTGAGTTTATCTTACCAGTATGGGGTAGATGTCCTGTGACATCCCCGACATCGGCGACGCCTGTTGGGTGATAATTATGTTGGATGGGACCTGCACCAGCAGCGCCGAACGCCCCATCAAAAGGGCTGATGTTCTGCGTGCTATAAGGGGAGGTCTGATGAGCCATGATCAGCTAAGAGCGCAAGGTAGAATAGAGAAGCATAGAAAGATCGCTGTGGTATATAACCAGTCGATGGTAATTTGCCGTGGCCTCTCATCGCGCAAGGCAACAATGAGAGGCAAAAGATTGAACGTTGCCGCATAAGTCTTTGCCAACGCCGATTACCTAGTGTACTACCAGTCCCGTTGCCTCAGTCTATAAGTTTCAGGGAAGCAACATACCTTTTTTATTCCATGCTGCTACAACGGGTAACACACAAGCATATGAGTTTTTATCCGGATTCGGGGATGATTTGTGGTGTCGGAAGAGGACCCAAAGACGGATATGTTTTTGAAACGTGCCCAAGGCAAAGTCGGACCAGATAGGGATGTTGATTCCATATTACCGATGGCCTTGGCCAGGTATTTGCCGCAGAATATACTGTCAATGAATCATGAGCATTCCGCCCAAATCCAAAAACTCCGGTACAGCGGAAAACATAAGAGACCGGAAGGATGGCGCCTAAAGGGAATGAAAAAAGGAGCCAAACTATTGAGATCAAATGTCGCGTTTATGAGCTGTAAGCGCGCGATAATTATAGCCCATTCTCGAAAAGCAAGCCTATAATTGTACTGTAACTGACCTACTTGATCGTAGATGCACGCCGGGAACAAAAATCATCCCGCGAGCAATTAGTACATACACTCTGCTGTTATATCCTCGTTTAAGGTGCATATAACTCGGCGGAGCAGCCAAACAATGCTTCCGAGTCTAAGTTCACCAACAGTACCCGCACCTACCCTCAGCATTGGGCCCGCGAAAATAGTGCCTCTCTCGCCTTTTGTTCAAATGTGACTTTGGGTCGTGCGTGGACAGCCAACGCATGACATCGCGGTGGAGGAATCGATGAAGTCCGGTCCTGCCTGCTCCATAGAATGAACTCGAAGATAAAAGGTGAGGTTCTGGCCCAGCGACGCTGGAAGGAGAGTTGTGTGGTTTGATAAATCAGAAGGAATATGTTGTCAAAAATAGAATAGGCTTTTGGCACAGAAATTGTTTAATTCCCTGCGCGTATCATAAGTTTGTTTGCTGCAAAAAAAGTTCCAAGATATTCACTTTATCTTCTGCAACAGCTGTGAGATTGCAAGGGATGGCCGAGGTTATTACCCCCCAGGACCTGACTTTTTGAGTGGAAAAGACAGAACTAGTGTTTTAGTAGGATCATTTGATTTCTATTGCTTGACACTGAAATGATTGCACTGTTGAAAAAGGTATTAGTTACACGGTTGAACCATGAGAGTGGGTATCACGGTGGAATATCCTTAATAAACAGGTATGCCTTACTGGGCCCCGGAAATCAAGCCAAACGTTAAACGCGATCAAAACGCGATCGTCATATATTAGAACGCGTCAAATGGACTCAGAGGAGTTCGCAGTTCATGATGATGGGTCGGTTCAGTAACGCCAAAATTCAGTTCAGAAATTTATTAAATGTCACGTGCAATGTGATTGTTAGCCTTGCTTAGTCAGTAACGTGGTTTACTTCATTTCTAGTGCAGCCTTTGTGAAGCTACATTTTCGACTGACGCTTTTAATTCAGGCTGATGGGCATCCAGGGCATTTTTGCCTCGACAGAACGCACCGTCTCTCCCAAACTCACATTCCAACCTGCCATAGCTTTCCGGTGACACCAAACTTTCGATCATTACATTCCCATCTACGAAACATCTTACATCTTGGTTTAAACTTGCTGGACAATTTCACTCATCTAATACTCTATGCTGACCGCTAACGTCGTGGTTGCGCCTCGACCCCGACCTCCTGCAAAGACGAGGCGTGCGTCTGCACAGATTAAATCGTCTCCACCACCACCTTATGCTGTGAAAGCTCTGGCCGATCATTCACAGAATGACCCGAGGCGAGACATACTGCTTGGCTCACCCATCTCCGCAACAAACTCTTTAATCGGAGCTTGGGGTGCTCGTTCGTCAGTAGGACTACCGTTGCATCCCGAGGATTGGTCCAATGAACGCTCTCGAGAGGAACTTGCAGAACTTCTCGTCAAAGCGGATGGCCTGATCAAAGAACGTGAGAATGGTGCGCACACATATCGTTTGTATCGTATTTTGGACATACTTAACGGTTACCTTTTATCTGCAGAGCTTAACATGACCACAGAAGTTTGCCGGAGCCTCTATGAGAATAATCTCGAGCTCAAAAACAAACACAAGGCGCTGCTCGCTCGACTTCCTGTGTCCCCGGCTTCATTCTCGCCTCCTGGTTCCAGTAATCCCTCTCCCATATCACCCACTTCATCATTACCCCATTCTCCCCACTATTACTGTACTGATTTGCCACGCTTGTCGTCAAAATCGAATCTGACAGCACCCCGCATACGTCATCATCGCCGCATATCTGTCTCCCCGTCTGACCTCGCCACGTTGTCTGACCAAAACGCAGAGCTCCTTTCAAAACTTGAGAAACTCGAGTCCGAGTCAGTACAAGCCGACCAGGCTGGCAGACGTAAACTTCGAAACTTAGAAAAAGAAATTCAAGGATTGCGTGATGAGCTTGACGAGACTCGGGCTCGCAGCGATGAACTCGAACAGAAAGCAAGGCTCAGTGGGGTGGCCAAAAGGGATTCAGAGGAAGCCCAACGACGGAGGCTAGAAAGGGAAGAAAAGTTTAGAGCTTTACGGGGCAAGTCCGAGGGCGATAACTGTGAGGAAGTGCGAGATTTCGCCCCTGGGAGTGCCTTGGCTGTCTCTGCGAGTTTGGGGGATGTTCTGGGAATCGGGAGGCCTAGAAATTCTCCTAATGTCAAATCTCCTTCCCCATCCAAGCGTCGTTACGTGTCCGAGGCTGCCTTCTTTTCCCCAACCTCTTCGGAAGGTGCCAATAATGGTAGGATCGGCGAGACGCTCGCATCCTCATCGATGCTCCCACGCTCCGTGTCCCAGCCAGGTCAATTCCCCATATCGACTCCTCCATCCACCCACGAATATGCGCTCGTCTCCCAGCTTCTGCTAAAGATCCGAGAATTGGAGGAAATCAACGTGCAGATCAGCGAGCAGCAGGCACATACAACTGCACAGCTGCAATCCGTTCAGATGGATGCAGCGAGTATCAGACTTGTGTACGAGAGCTTGGGCGATACAGATGACGTGCAGTGGCTTGTTGATGAAGGGCGGGCAATTTCATCTGATGTCGAAATTGAGGATCCAGATGACGACGACGATGGGGATCATACCATCACATTCACGAACTTGCGGCGATCACTTGATCACGAAAGAGAATCATCAGTCGAGCAAGGCGCGTCACTTGGCTTTGCGGAGGGTATTAACGCAGATATGCAAAGTAGTCTCCGCCATGCCATCGTCCCCAATATTGTTCCCGTCAACGCCCACAACAGGGCGCGGAAGTCTGTGGTTGGCTTATTTGATTCCCCTCATGGCCAGCTGTTTGGCCCAGTTCCTGGGTCGCCTCTTGACGAAACCGAGTCAGTGCGCTCGCTCGCTTTGTCTGGGCTACCTCCGGTACCGTTCTCGGAAGACTTTGACAATGCGCCTACCACTCCGTCCCTGGATCCGTATTCCCCTCCTTTGAATTTACCTCTCAGCTCTGATCAGGAAACGGAAGTGCTGCAGCCAAATCTCGCCTCAGAACTTGGCGAAGGATGGGGCGCAAGGACAGAGAATCATCACTTCCGATCCAGCAGTTTATTCAATCTCACACTTATCACTCCCGCACCATCGAATAACGATGACGTCTCAGTTCCGGGGTCGTTCACAGACATCCCTCTTCTTCTATCGCAGCAGACATCGTCGTCATCATCAGACTCGTCGCATCTCCAACCAGGTACCTGGCATGGAGATCCCCAGTTTTCTGCGTCGAATACGTCTCAGGAATCCGTGGCCGAGAAGAAACGCAGAAAATCACAGACGATCCGGATGCGCACTAATCACTGGAACGAAGGTCGGTTCGGCGGAACGCTCTTATCCAGTGAGCGCAGCGGACGAGTCGACATCGAGCGGCCATCCACGCCAATTCCAGAACGCCTCTCCAATGCCTTTGACGCCGTGGTCCACACGATCAGCCGCGGTCAGCGGGATAGTTTAGATTCGCCGCACAGTGACGTTGCGCCACCGAGGAACGAGAAGCAGCGCAATCATCGGGGTATTGTGGCGTTTGTGCTAGAGATTTGGCTGTGGCTTCAGTTTGTGATCATCGTGGTTGTCTTTCTTTGGGCGATGGCAAAACGAGGGCCGAAGAATGTGCTGGAGAATGCGGAGAAGAGGAAGCGGAGGTGAGACGGGTGCATATTTATCTTATGGGCAGTGGGACATTTGTATAGTACTACATAGAATCTAATATGTTTTATATCGGGTGGGTCTAATCCCACCGACTTCCTAACACCATTATCTACTGTGCCGCGGCAAGGAGGATGAGTGAAAGCACGTGACTGCTAATATGGATTCTGAATCTTGTCTCCAGAAGTTGAAGCACTTGTCAAATGTTGTTGGGTCATTAATTGCTGCTACTAAAATTGGATAGGTTATTCAAAGGTCGTATCAAATGTCCTCTTCATCTTCTTCAGGCTCTCCCACCCCACCACCACAAACCAAGAGAAAACGATTGCCTGACCCTGATCCCGAAGCCCAAGTCGAAGAATCCGAAGAGATCGTGCTCTCACACGCCGAGAAACGGAGGCAGAAGAAAAAAGAGTCAAAACCAAAACCACAAGAACCAGAATCTACAGCCCCCACCAAAAAACGGAAACTCGCGGATGGCTCTGCTGCCGACACTAATCCATCTGTGCACGCAAAAGCGAAACGCCAAAACTCTGTATGGGTCGGAAACTTATCGTTCAAGACGACTCAGGATAATTTAAGAGGGTTCTTCGATGGAGTTGGAGAGATCACCCGAATACATATGCCGATGAAGGCTGGTACGAAAAGTGACAATATGGGGTAAGAGTTTTATCAGCAGATTTGTGCAGCATACGCTGATTAGACATAAGTTTTGCTTATGTTGATTTTGCATCCCCTGATACAAAAATCATCGCTATCTCATTATCCGAGAGAGAATTTCAAGGCCGCAAGCTACTAATAAAAGATGGTAAAGCCGTTCAGATAAGTCGAGTTTTCAGCTCCGGCTTATATGTATTCTTCAGGAGACGATTTCGCTGGTCGTCCTGCTCCAAAGGCTCCAGAAAACGCCGGCGATGATCCTACTAATCCTGTTGCGGGGAAACCAGCTAACAGTTTATCGAAGACCGCCCAGAAAATATTGCGCGTCCAAAAGCAGCCCCCCGCTCCAACACTCTTCCTTGGCAACCTCGGTTTCGAAACCACAGATGATTCGATACGACAATTATTTGAAGCCCATCGACACATAAAAAAGAATGACAAAGAAAAGGCAGAGACTGAAAAGGCAGAGGATACCCAAGAGAAGGGGACTGTAGAAAAGGACGTTTGGATTCGAAAAATCCGTATGGGCACATTCGAAGATAGTGGCGCATGCAAGGGGTAAATGTTTTGAAAGCAATGCTTCTCCCTAAAATTACTAACGGTGAACCTCGCTACAGTTTTGCGTTCGTGGATTTCACAAGCATAGAGCATGCTACAGATGCCCTGGTCAATCCCAGAAATCACCGTCTAAACGGACGGGATCTGGTCGTCGAATATGCCTCCGCTGATGCTGTGCGACGAGGTGGCGGTGGCCCAAGACCTCCAAAACACGAAGGAAAAGGTCAAGGCGGAAACCGTCGGGAAAATGGCCGTTCTGATGGTTTCGATCGCCAATCTCGGTCAACCTCCCGACCGCACCGACGGGAGGCACAGGATCATCGTAATGACGGAGATCAGCCAGAGAAACAGAACACAGAGATCCCCACTTCGACCACAAGGACGCGCAGTAGAGATGCTCCTCCGCATGCTAACAAATGGAATTCGGATCGAGTACCCAGAGGACGGGCGAAACCTGGAGCTGCACTGGCTCAAGCGCCACGGGAATCTGCTGCTATCATACCCAGCCAAGGCCAGAAGATTGTGTTTTAGCGTGTACAGTATGTATAGGCTATTTTATTGTCGTTCCTACAGGAAAGACAGGAGGGTAATCAGATCATCATGCACCCTGCTCTTCCTCTTCCCCCTCCTCGTCTTGTATCATGCCGACCTCGTACTCTCCGCAAACATCCCATCTCGATCCATCTGCAGCAGCCGATACATATTTTACGAAGTGCATCACCCCTTCATCCCGCAACACCAGTAGTAGGCGATTGAAACCAGGTTGTACGGTTAGCAGTGTGCTATCATCTTCCTCCTCTTCCTCCTCCTCGTCCGCATCATCCATCGCATCCTCAGCGTTAGGTTTGTCATCTTTTGGTTCCATGGCTTGACTCGATGAACCGCTGGCTTCAGCTTTTTTGTTGGATCCTGATCGGTAGACCGCAGGATCATCCTCTTCGTTGTGGGGAGCCATGTAACACTAAGATAAAATTATCAGCCAAACCGTTGGAATTGACACACTGCGTGACACTTACTTCCCATCCTCCCCATTCACCAGCTTGCCAACCATGCAACTGTCCCTCGTCAGTTGCTTTGGCTTTTCCATTCCGACTATGGCCGTTTTGCTGGGCCGGCACTTGTGGTGTCAATCCAAGCACCACGTCCAACCTCGCCTCACTTTCCTCGCTTGTTGCCAAGGTATAATCAAAGCCCGGCCTGAACCTTCTTCCTTCAACCGCATACCTCAGTGGTAGCAACCTCGTAAGCACCGCTAACCATGCACGAAATGCGGCGCTCGAGAAGAGATCGTCCTGAAGCTGGCGAATGAGCTTGTCTGCTTCATTTTGAGATTCATCTTGTGCTGTATCGCGAAGGGTGCAATATCGCCATTTATGCGGTGGTCCGCGAGGTTGCCATACGCCAGTTGTCCCAGCACTATGCGGAGTGATGCGTCCTTGGCGACTTTTTCCATCGAGCCCGTCAGCTACGTCTGTTTGTCGGAGGGCGGGCTCTAGTTTTTCAGCAATTGCTGCTGAGAGGAAGTTGTGTAACTCGAGATTAGACTCCTCGATGAAGCGCAGTGTGAGCGTTCTCATGGTCCGGAGTTGAAGGTAGACGGGGTTTAGGAATTGGAGGAGGTAGGAACTGTGCTCGGGAGACAATGGTGTATCGGGGTGTGGAGGTTCTGATAATTCAGAATATTCCGTGAATATAGTCGAGCTTGATGTCTGGTGATACTTTATTAAATAGACCATGAAGATACTAATGGACTTACGAGCTGCTCGCGAGAACTTTTGACTTCAGGAGATACCGAATCTACCTGATATCCCTCCTCACCTTCCTGCGCAACATGGAACCATCCACTGATGCTCAGCCTAGCCGTGCCATCTTCCCCTACAACCACCTCTTCCACGGAATGGAAGCTCTTCCCGGGCTGCACTTCGAAAAAGATGAATTGGTTCCAGCTCGGAGGGATCGCTTTACACGGTGCAAGCTCGGGCTCGGGCACCCCATCGTCGCCTATGCGAACAGGATACAATTCCAGCGCCCCACCCCATTCCTTCTCCCATTGCTGAGAATAAGGTAGTGGCATATATAAAATGTACGATACGCGTCGAGTGCCGATCACGTCGTCGTGGTTGAGAAGATGGCATCCTTTGGTATACGAGTTCACTGACATATCTTGCTTAGTCCCGGAAAGTGGACCACAGCCTGTAACGGCCTGTATGAACTTCCGAAACGTCTGCGAGTAGAGAGCATCACGAAGCACAAGGAGGTTCGGCAGCAAGGCGATTTGGGATTCTGAGAGATACGACAGCGACGCTAGATCTCCAGTCTGGTTTACCTGATCAAATTGGCTGGGTTTCAGCTGTTACACAAAGCGAAATAGAACTGTAAACTCTAACCTTATAGATATCCGTCTCCTTCTCTGTGAAACTCAGCTCGTTCATGCACTCATCCTTCACATTTTTCAGCAACTCGTCCTGGAAAAGCTTCCCGATGACGGCGTATTTGAATGGTTCGCTCGTTATATAGCTATCATGCAGCTTTTGAATACTATCTGCCTCCAGCAGCCCGGTGTGGAATTGCGAGGCATAGTCTACCGGGGATGTTGAAGATGTATGTGATGTTTTGAGCCGTTTCAATAACGAATCTGGGCCTGGTGGTGGTGAAGGCGATCGCTCGCGAATTTGGGCCATTTTCGAGTAAGTTTAGGGTGAAGGTGACAAGCTGATCTGATCGCGCCCACACGGAAATCAAGAGTGAAAGTCCCACAGCTGAGGCCTATATGCGCACATAAGTACATACCGCTCGCTTATATGCACATGCCCACCAGGCTGGCACAAGAAAAAACTAACAGTACGATGGATAGTTGACAGTACTTATTGTACACATCTACGCATGATCTAAAATTGACACGTCATATCATACCCTTAATCGTTCCCTGCATAAGGACCACCAGAAGCTCAAATGGGCCTGGTAGAGAGGGAGAGAGAGAAGTGCCTGCACACATTCCGCCCTATATGCCGCGTAGGACGCCAAAGCTGTACTTTCGAAGGCCTAATATCACGTTGTATAACCAACTGACTCACTCGTTCACAGTTAGGTAAACGCCCATACAGCCTCTCACTCGATGAATTCTACCCTTTGCTTATCAGACGGCTCATCAGGCCCACATCCGGATAACTGCAAGATAAACAGAGGTCTGGAGTCTGCGGAGTAAAATTCCAGTAAACGTAGAAAAAATAGTTCATTACTGCTCTCAGCAAGAAATTACACAGCACCAAGATTATGCACCAGTTCCGGCAGATCTCCACCACCGCACATGTCCATCTTCACCACCGCTGACAAATGCGCCCGCGGAACCTGTGGCAGAAGGTTTTGGACGCCATGCTACACCCCATACCTCACCAGAATCTTGGATGGTGGAAACTGCAGCGCGAGCGGCCAAGTCCCACACCTTGATCGTTTTATCAGCAGACCTAATGAGATTATACATTTAGCACCGAACTTGAGGAATGAGGGAAAGGGTGGATATGTCACTTACCCAGATACAGCCAGGCGACCATCGGGTGATATATCATTGCTGAGGACCCAGGAGGAGTGTCCTGTAAGAGTAGCTACCGCACCAGAACCCGGCTTTCCAGATGGCCCAGAACGAACATCATGTAGAATGAGACGTTTGTCTTCGGATGCAGTCAAGAGAAGCTATAATCAATCTATTATGAGGTTTCATGGCTCGGGATTGGACTGACAAAACAAGACGCACTTGTCCATCTGATGACCACGATAGCGATCGGACAGCCATGGCATGTGTCGAGTATGTAGACGTGAGTGTACCAGATTCCAAGTCAAATATGAACACTTGGCCGGTTTCTGTAGCTAATGCTACTCGCGATCCATCTGGGCTCTATGATAAAGTTCAGTGATGGAGTACAAGTAGTTGTAGAAAATAAATGTACATGCTCACAGTCCATACCGTGCTTGTTGCGACCACTTAACAGAACCGATTGACGGGTACCAAACGATTCCGGGTTGGCAGAGTAAATGTTGACATTCCCAGACCCAGTTGTTCCTGCATAAGTACCACCTTTGGGGTTTAAGGATATCGACCATGCTTATAAAACAATTTAGCTTCGATGAGGCGGGGCCATAATCTATTTGTAACAGAGTTAGCACTCACAAGGCTCAGCACCTTCTACCGCGGTTCGGTCATAGCTAGCGTGTTGTCCTAAGAGAGAATCAGTTTGGAGATCCCAGAGACAGGTTGTACCGTCTAAGCTATTGTACAGCGCATTGCGACCGTCGGGAGAAACTGATAAGGATATGATCGCGAGCGTATGGGGAGGTCGTGACTGGGAGATCTGTCCCGAAGTTGAATTCCACTGTTTCACTGTCCCATCTGCAGAGACAGAGATGGCGGTATCGTTCGCGGTCCATGCAATGTCCCAAATGGCATCGGAATGCGCTGGTAGAAAATCACTACAAGGTTATGGAATCTGAATAGATCTCGACGTGGTTCAACGCGTACGTTCTTTGCACTCAAGCGCGTTCAAAAATGCGAGGCTCTAGCAAAAATCGGTGATTGAATTTCTTATGAATGAACAGTGTAAACTAACCATTCCTACGAAGAAATATACTGTGTTTTGAGGGTAGATCGCTTATTTATACCGGAATACAAGCGAGTGTAGAATACGCGTGATCGAAGAACAAGAGCTGGCCGGTGATACCCGACGGACTTTGAATTTGACTTGATAACATAGCAAGCCTGCTAACTTTGATTTTCCCTCACATCAACGAGAGCGGACGAAGACATCGCATCCATTTGTTTTATAAATCACTTCCAAAAAGTATGTCCCCATCATGGAGAATACAGATATAGTCTTACAAGCAATTGTTGCACGATCATCTCAGGATGTCTGACGCTGGAGATGAAATTAAAGTTGACGCCCCCGAGGCAGAGGTTGAGGTCTCAACTGAAGCACCCAAGGGCAAATTGTCCGTCGAGGATGCTCTTCAGGTAAAATGATTTTCAAATTGCGTAGTTGTATTATTCCTGACGGGACAATTTCAGCAAGTTCTGAAGAACGCACTCGTTCACGATGGTCTCGCTCGTGGTCTCCGCGAATGCGCCAAGGCTCTGGACAAGCGCCAGGCTCACTTGTGCGTCCTCGTAGAGACCTGCACAGAAGCCGAGTACATCAAGCTCATCGAGGCTCTCTGTGCGGAGCACAAAATCAACCTGATCAAGGTTGGAGACGGCAAAGTACTCGGTACCTGGGCTGGACTTTGCAAGATTGACAAGGAAGGAAACCCCCGTAAAGTTGTCGGCTGCTCCTGTGTCGTAGTTAAAGACTACGGCGTTGAGAGCGAGGGTCTTCACGTCTTGCTTGACTACTTCAAGAACCGCTAGGTAAGCACCGTTCCATCATTTGTCACACGATGACAATACAGACTCCCTCGACCGAGAATTCGTTCGTTGTGGAAAACCGTCTATCCGGAATCATTTTACTTTGTCTGATACCTTTATAAATCAAATATGTCAGAACCGGTTACTTACTGTTTCTGCTTCCCATCCAGGTTTTTGGTATTTAATTGGCAATGTCGATCGCGTCTGAGAATAAAAATCACTGCTTCACGTCAAACTGCCTAACCCACAAGAGTGAATTTTGAGATAAACAGAATGCAAGGCGGCCGTTTCCACACTACAGCCTTCAGATAAGATCAGCTGAGATTGTTGGATGAACGTTAGTAACTTACCCCTGCAGCGCCACCCGGGATGTAACTTGAACTCGAGATACGCCAGCTGATGGTCTGAGGTTCGAGAATGATGGACCCAAGAGATCTGAACACTCCAGTGACATGTCAGCCTTCCCGCAAAGACTAATACCAGTGCAACTAACTTAAGCGCTCCACAGCCGTAACCTGCATTTGTCGCGTCTACCCCCCTGTTTTAAGTTGGAGCTCCACCCGACTGAGGTACATTTTTCGAAACGTTTGATAGAACATCTTTCCGTTCACGCTGTGATCTATCGCAGGCCTGCATTTGCCAAGCTTCCGCAATGACCGCTCCTCCGGTTCTTATCGCCCGTTTCGTAGAGCTCCGGCGTATCGCAGCGAGTGCAACATAAAAGGTCCTGGAACGAACATAGAAGCATTCAAACCATAGCTTTCAGTCGTGCTATGGAGCCTTTGTTCGTTTTACTCTCCAGTATCCAAGCCACTCATTATATGTCAAGTAAAAAAACAATTCGTTGTTTGGTTTGCGCTAAATCCTATCTTCCTTCGCAGTGGCGTCAGGAGCTGCTATTGTGTATGACCAGAGTTAGTGAGATTTCTCTCGTATCAAGTCTATATCGTTGACGAAGACGAAACATATAGTCCTTAACTTTTCGCAAGAGGCTAGTTTTCCCGTTGTTTTTCTTGTAGAAGGCACTCAACCCTAAGTCTCCTCAAGGTGGATTTGATCTGGGTAGTTACTACCGCTTGCTACAAGGTCACTGAAGCTGATGACTGCAATTGACAGAACCGGCGTTGGAGTATCATGACATTACTTTATTTTGTGGTGCGTGTGTCCGGTTGGATTATTGTTCTCTGCGTGGCTGTGGTTGATAGTGTACAACCGCCTCGCAGGCTCGTTACTGTGGTCCTGCATCTCAGCTGTGAGTTAACAGGCTTGATCTCAAATATTAAGACTGACTCTAGCTGGAATTGATAGGGCACAGCTCGCAGGTTAGATATATTTCGGCAACGAGATTCTACTTTGTTAATTTTTTCTACAGTAGCAACGGGTCTTCACTGGACCGCCGTGGTGAGCCAGATCTTCTATGTCCAAGCTGCTGGATAATCGCCTGACAAAGTGGGTATCGCAGGAGTGAGTTTAGATCTTCTTTACCTTCTGTGATCTGACCATAGTAACCCACGTTTACTGGTTCAGAGGTATGCATATATCCATCTTATACTACTACTTTGCAAGTGTTCTAATCTCAGGTCCCCATACTCCATAGACAGGTCTATCGTGATGGCTGGCCAGTGGCTCAACACCGTGTTTACTATTGCAATGCAAGGTATGTGGGCCATGATTTCGTTCGTTGTTGCTTGTTCAACCGTGATCAGGGATTCTCCTACTGCGGGCACATGCTTTGTGGAACTGTTCCAGGAAAGTGCTCGTGGTCCTGTTAATCATCTTCGTCTGTGAAACAATTGTGGTTGTGGTAGTCAACGGAATGCTATATAACTTCGCTGTTATGAAAGAATTCAGTGCGTGCTAATTCCGGCAGCTTTCACAATTCATTTGTTGCCCCGCCTGACACCTGGATGTAGTTATGTCTATGGGCCCTTCGGTTGGCCACGTCATAGAGGCAGGCGAGACAGACACTTCTATTCTCGAACCGTGGCAAACAATTTATATAGTCCTCGAACTCACGTTCGACACACTATTGTTTATTATCGCACTGTTAGCCTCGGTAAAACATACGTTGGAAGTCAAAAGGATGGTAAAGGGATGGCCGATTAACCCTCTGGTGAAGACCATGGTGGCAGACCAAATTGTCTACTTTATTTTGTAAGTGGGTAGTTTCTTGGCTCTGAGTGGTGTCCATTCAATGTGAATTTACTAGGTATGCGGTGTGGCAAGCAGTGTCCTTGCCTCAAGGAATCCCTAGTTCTGGCGCTGGGTATGCAGCCCTGACGGGACTAACCTCGCTATTTAGTGGATTCATGGCCATCGCGGGTCCTCGCATGGTAATCAGCCTCCGTGCGCAGGAACTCAAGGCGCGGGAGGGCACCTTACCAACAGAACTGAGCACGATCCAGTTTGACGCTCAGGATCTACCATCCCATTCGGCGGCCTCGGAGGAAGGGCCCGAGCCCATGGCAGGCCACAGTCATATTCACGTTAGGAGCTCTAGACATGAAGTTGACGCAGAATATTGAAATTTAACCAGTCTTAACTTGTACCCACAATGCTTGCGTGTACTCGCACCAAAAAATACAATTGAGCGACAACGGAAAATTCTTGGAGAGGTACATATCATATACTAGCAGCTGAGACTCAGCCAAATTCAGACGCAGGAAGGATTTTAATTCTGTACTTTGTACGCGGGTGTAGTATGTTTAGTACCGATAACAGGCGACCGCCTCACTGATTGCACAAGTACACTCATATGCATGCTAATATTACACAGTAAGTATCGAAAATTTTTCAAAGTTTCAGTCTCAACAGTTTAGTGATAGGAGAAAGGAAAGAGACGTCGCTGCCTGTACAGTGAACTACATAGAATTTTACAACAAAACCATTCTAGTGAAGACATTAAAGAATGGATCACCATGGAACGAAACTTGAAGAAAACTCGGTAGACAACACAAATATATCATTAGCATCGAGAACCAAGAACCAACTTGAAAATCCTAACAGTTACAGAAGAGGTATCACCTGGCAATAAAGATGGTAACTTTTGTGAGCATTGTGGACACAAGTTGAGACTGATCAGATTTCAAACCTCGTCAACTTCACGTATAGAGCCCCTACTGTGACTACGATTATGGTTTGTTACGGGCTCGGGCCCTTCCTCTGGGACTGATTGGGATGGCGGATCCTGAGCGCTAAACTGAATCGTGCTCAATGATGTTGGTAAGGTGCCTTCCTGTGTCTTGAGTTCTTGCGCACGGAGGCTGATTGCCATGCGGGGACCCGCAATAACCATGAATGCATTAAATAGCGAGCCTAGTCCCCCCAGGGTCTCAGACCCAACAGCAGAGCTGATGGTCACCTGAGGCAAGAAAGGTACTTGACACCCCACAAACCTAATGAATTCTCGTTGAATGGGCGCAACTGAGTGAAGAAACTCCCCACTTACCAGATAAAGTAGATAATTTGGTCTGACGCCAAGCACTTCACCAGAGGGTTATGGGCCATCCGTTCATCAACTTTTTGACTTCCAATGCATGTTTTACCGAGGCAAACAGTGCGATGATAAGTAAGAGCACGTCGAACGCGACTATGAAGACCGTATAAATTGTTTCCCACAGGCTATCTGCGGAAGAAATGTCTACATAGAGTACCTGCGTGCCGCTGCCAATCGAAGGACCCATAGATACTATACGCAGGTGTCAGGCTGAGCGAACAAATTAAACGTGCAAGCTGACGGAATTCGCACTCACTTGATTCTTTTACGACAGAAAAGTTATCTAACATGCCAGTGACCACCACAACCACAATCGTCTCGCAGACAAAGATAGTCAACAGGAATACAAGAATCTTCCTCGAGCAGTTGCATAGGGCGTACACCCGTAGTAAGAGAATCCCTGGCCGCGAAGTGAACAAGCAACAAGGCGAAAAACAATGTTGAACGTCATGTTCCACATACCTTGCATTGCAATAATAAATATGGTGCTGAGCCACTCGGCAGCGTTGAAGTCAACGTCAACTATAGAATATTGGGGCCGCAAATTAGAATACTGGTAGAGTTGCAGTTTGAGATGGATCTATGCGTACATCTGGATGAATAATAGCGGTTACTATAGTCAGATCGTAAAAGGTAAAGCAGATCTAAATTCACTCCTGCGATACATATTTTGTCAGGATTATCTACCGATCAGGTCACAGAAATTCGGGCTCACCATGGAAGTCCAATTGATGCGCACCAACGCTGTAGAACAGAATTAAAACAAAGTAGAGTCTCACTGTCGGAATATATATACCTGCCACAAATCCGCTGCCGATTCCAGCTAGAGTCAGCCATAATAATAGTTGAGATCGGGCCCATCGACTCACAGCTGAGCTGCAGAACCACAGTAACGAGCCTGCGAGATGGTTGTACACTGTCAATCACATCGCCACACGGAGAGCAAGGACTTGAAGAAGCAAACCGGGCACACGCACCACAAAATAAAGTAATGTCACAATACTCCAGCGCCGGTTCTGTTTCCCCCACATCAGTTTCAATGACCTCATAGCAAGCGATGGCACCGACCCAAACCAAATCCACCTCATGGAAACTTGGGCTTGAACGCCTTCTCTAAGAAAGACAGCGGGAAAACTAACCTCTTGTGAAAAGTTAAGGACTGTGTGATTCCTCTCGTCAAAGATGTAGACTTGGCACGAGAGAAAATCCACTAACTCTGGTCATATATAACAACGGCTCCTGACGCCACTGTGAAGTAAGGTGATTCCGAGTCGAATGGGATTTAGCACAAATCAACCAACGAAATGAATTTTTTACTGATTATATAGTTAGCGGCTTGGCGACCGGAGAGAGCAATGATCAAGGCTTCCAGGGCCGACATGGTAAAACTGAAGGTAGTAGCTTGAAGGATTCTGGTTGTTTGATTCAGGGGTGTTTGGGCATTTTATACTGCAGTCGCTGCGATGATGAGCCGGAGTTCAGCGTAATGGGAAAAAACCGAAGAAGCGGTTATTCTGAAGGCAGGAACATCATAGATCAGTGACAACATGAACGGAAATATATGTTTCAACAAAAATATCTCTGTCGGTCCCCCGGGGCGAAGCGCCAACTTGAAACGGGGAGGGATGGACGCGACAAATGCAGCTGTGGAACAATGGTATACCGGCATGGACTCGGATCTTTGCAAGAAGGCTGAAACGTCACTAGACTGCTCAAATTTATTGAATCCATCATTCTCGAAGCTCGCTTTTCTAGATCATCGCGATCAGCTGAGTTACATCCTGGGCGGCGCTGGGGTAAGTTACGGATATCAAGCATTTATATCCAGCAATCTCAACCGATCTTATCTGAAGGCTCTAGCCCTAGTGTAGGTGCGGTCCATCGTAAGCTTCAAAACCGAGATAAACTCAAAAAATATAGTGGGTGAGAACTTGCCTGCGATAACGGCGGTGAAGACTGGTACTACTAGTACTACAGTACTACTGGTCTTCACTCGGAATCGAGGTGGCGAAAGGTAGAAAGTTATGTAAGCAACAGATCAATCAATCCCTACCAACCCCACGGCCCTAAATTGGACTCTGGCCCGGTATCGCTGGAGTGACGAAGTAATGCGCTTATTTCAGTCCAAGATTTGAGTGGGCGAATAAATTGTCTTCAGTCAGTGTACACGTACCAGAAAATCTAATCGTCAAAACCGAGAAAAATGTGCCGGATATGCAGTGACCACAACAATAAACAACCAAACTTGACTCGGATTAGATACATACAACTTGCACACTTGAAATACACGCGCCAATAGTACATAAGTACTGTATCGCTGCAAAACCCTCAAGGTGTTGTACTAGGCGTGATATATTCCCTACCATTTGTTATGCTTTTGCAATGGTGCAGTTTGAAGCCATCAGGACCGTCAAGTTTAGCTGCCATCCGATTTTCTGCTCCAAGCAGGTTACACTCGATCCGCATCCTTCCCACTGGTGCAAAGCCATTCTCCCAGTCACCCGAAACCGTAGCGTATGTATAGCATTTCCTATGTTCAAACTTCAAGAAATTGCATTTATATTTACACAGGCAAACAGTCCCAGACGCCTTCTTTCTTGAAATATACTTCAATGCGCATCCCATACATCCTGCGGACGCGAAGCAGAAGCAGAAACCACCAAATGCACTCGTCCCAACTATGATCGCCCATGCTGGTGGTGATGTCGAATACACAGTCGACATGGGAGTAGATGTACGGTTTTGCACCCGTTCTATTGTCGCATGTCTAGCTCACTATGATCTCATGTTAATAGTTCGCGACACGCTTGATGATAGTACGTGGAGACTTTGAATGCGTCTCAATGGCGATATATGGAGAAACGGTTTCAGATCCCCCACCTCCTCCAATATCATACACGCCCACGCTATTACCGGTCATTGAACCGCGCAATATCATTCCCTCCTTGGATCCCGCGAAAAACTCTGACCCAACCGCCGTAGCGAAGCAGCTGCTCGCACTTATCCCACAACCACCTCCTCTTACCCTTGTGATTCGTCTAATGTTTTGTTTAAAGCCCCCCAATGAAGACTGGGATGATCCAGCATTTCCTCATCTGTACTCAGACCTCGATGAAGACGACATGGATATCGACCTAGACTCGGCTTTTCGCTGTTTAAGCAGACCTGTTGCGGATGATATTCCCTGCGAGCCTCTAGAACGGTATGCAGAGAAGGTAGCTGATGCTATCGGCCCAAAGGTATGTGATGTTCAGTTTTTCGGTTTACAAACAGAGGGCATCACCTTGTATAATAGGATGAGACGCAATCATATCTCGTGGCTGGTATTCTCTGCCGGGCAGGTTCCCAGAATCCGGAATTTGCTCAAACTCTTCTGGTTTGTAGTACTCCACATTTCCCTGGAATTATGGCTAAACACACTCCGTGCACTAGCGAAGTCTAGATATGGAACAGATATTCGACGCCTCAAATATGGATGATATCACCATTCTCAATCTGCTAGATGCTGCTGCAAACCCTGATATCGCCAAACACTTGGACAAAGAGTGGTTTTTGGAAGTCCTGGGTTCTATTCAAGTAGATCCTCGTTCGGATCGGGATGTCATAGTTTCCGCACAGAGACTAAGCTCACGTTTACACGAATGGAAGAATTTCGAGGACGTGTTGTCTAACAATACCGATAACTTCGCCCAAGCGGCTCAGTTCATGAAAGATATAGCTTCAGAAGAGCAGTCTTTTGGGATATGGCTTGATTCTGTGATAACTCACCCCGATCTTATGTCGAAAATTCAGGACACTCCAGCTGGCACTCTATTGCATCCTCCTTTACTTCTCGACTCGCCTCTATCTACAATATCTCATGCAGAATTTATCGCGTTCGTCAAAGCCTTTATCGGCGTGGCATCCGTGCTTGCTGTTTATGCCTGGTCGGACAGCCTGCCAAATGACCTTTGTCGAAAACAAACCCTGAGTGTCCTGCGCTTCTGGCAAGAAATACCCGGATATCGTGAGGTGAACACCTTGTCTGCCGCCTATTTGTTGGTTCACTGCTAACGTATTACTTGTGATCCAGATTGTAAACTACCTTCTACTCTTGCGCCAGATGTCGTTTCGCCTGGAATGCATGACAGCTGACAACGACCCCCCGACAACTTGTGGCATACACGCGGAAAATATAATTCTCAATATCGCTAGTGACCCACGGTCTTTCCTCCGCCACGATTTCGTCAAATGCATCCTGTCTTTGAAGCAGCCACTATCATTGTCGTATATCACCGAGGAGCAGCGCGTATCCATGCGCCGAGCCGCTGTCCTGGCTGACGACGGGTTGCCTGCAGCAGTTGAGGAGTTGACTGGAGATGATTTACACGTGATCGATCTTGATCGTATTCGAACACTTCGAGTCGCAATACTCGTCATTCAACAAGAACTTCAGATCGACGAAGACGGGGATTGGACTGTCTTACAATCTGTATGGAACGAGAACTCGCAAGCACTTGTGATCCATATCATCGATATTCTTGCCCGAATTAGTGTGGAATTGAAGAGGAATTCTGGTATTTCGGTTCTCATGTGCTCGTCGCCAGAGCTTGTACTCCAGCTCTGTGAAGTTTCCTGCGACCTTATTGGTCTCATCATTCGGTTGGGTCCCCTCTCAATTGCTACCAATCGATCTATCAAACTTCTGACAGTTGCTGTCGCGGACATCTTTGCGTGCACGGCGACGGAAAATGTTTCATCATCTTCATCTACGGTAGCACAAAGGACACGAGAGGCCTGTGTAGATCTTCTCTCCAGCTTTATCTCCCAAAAGGCTGAAACTCAAGTGTTCATTTTCCGAACGTTGCTAGAAGAAGGCATTCATATCGACGACCAGGATCCCGCTCGCCATCTTCTCCAACTATATGCTCTTATCGACCTTCTGATACCACAGCCCTTGCTCAACGGCGCGGGTACGAATGCATCAAGATGGGTGGCTAGCGTTCTTCCGCATGTGCTGCCACAACTATCGGCGTTTTTCCGTGCTCTCGACGTTACCAGCAAGGTTCACCTGACTGATCGTCTGGTCAACCTCGATAATGGACTCATCGATATCGGAGAATGGCTTCTATTAGAAGAACTCAAGCATTTGTTGGCAGTTGTGCGATCACTGGACAGTACAATGAAGGACGATCACTACACCGTTGTGCAGCACGATGCAGTTGTATCATTGAACTTTGTCGCTGATCTGATGGATAGCACGTCTTCGACATCTAGTTGGGCTATCAATGCTGTTTGTACCACGCCCGAACTCGGTCAATTGTTGGAAGCCGCCATGACATCCCTGCTGAACACCCATCTTTATTCTTCGCACTTGTCACGCGTTGCTAGCAGTCTTGCTGCTAGCCCTGCTTTATCGGATTCAAGCCTCAAATGCACGGTTGTCGCGACCCTTCTTCGTAGTATCCAGTTGCAAGAAACTAAGTCGACGCCCGACGTAACATTGACATCTGCACTTGCGGTTCTCCTCACCATTGACGAGGAACATGCCGAGGTCGATCGATTGGTATGGGAGCTAGGTCATGCCTTGGCCACAATAACAAATCCAGTTGACGGTATATCTCTGGATGACCGTGCTGCTACATCGATTGCATCTGCACTCGAATGGCTTGCAGGAATACATCACGCAGAACCGATAGAACTTCCTGGCATCTCGACGGATGCCTGGGAAGAACTCTGTGACTCTCTGATTCGGTTGACCGCCCCGGATCGGACATCGAATCTCCAAGTCATAACTGCAAAATTCACCCCTACCTCTGTTATCCCGGCTCTGACCCTCACCATCCCCGACTCCCTAACCTTACCCGTCCAAACACTCAAGACACTACTCCAGCCCCCCTTAGCGGTTCCCTCCACCCCGAAACGCAAGTCCCCCAGCCAAGATGTCCTCGGATTCGTCGCCCTATCCCCTCCTACCGCACTCTTTCGCTCACCCGCCGTCTCCGGCCTCACGAAAACCTACACCCGAAACGATTTCCGCGAACTTCGCCAGCTCCCCTCCGCACGGCAGAACACGAGCCGTCTACCGAGTATGCACGTAGATGTAGGTATCATGCACTGATTCTTGCTTTGATCTATTATACCCAACCCCACCCGTTACCCATTGCTTGACGTTTGACTGACTGATCATATCATCGGCATTGCTGCATTTCCTGACACACATAATAGGAATTCGAACTGACATCGTCGCCGCTTGCACCACCCGTCGTTATGCCATTACCCGTGGCTGCAGCAGACACATTCGGCCTCGCGCCCCCATTCAATATGACACTATAGATCTGAGGGTGTACAGTAGTTTTGTGTGAAGTGAAGAAAGCAAGTCGGTCGGCAAGCTAGGAATGGTACAGTTTGTGTTGTAATAAAATAACATGTTGTATATGTGTACGTACGTGCGAGGCAGCGTCGTCATAAAGGTATCGGTCTAGTAGGGGAGGCGTTGGCGAGCGTAAGCGGGAGGGTGTGCCTCCATGGAGAAGTCATCTCGAGAACGGAAGTAGCGATCCATGTCAGACTGGTCGAATTCGGATGGGGGGATGGGAGAGGGCGATGAAGGCGAGGGATCGGTGGGCAGGGATAGTTTCGGTCGTCCTCCAAGGCGGTAAGTTCGCTTCCGTTTGGCCTTGATAGTAGGGCGTTCTGGCGCTGCAGGTGCACCCGGGCCACGCGGAGGGACACTGCGTACCGTGAAATGCTCTAATGAGCGCGTGTATGGGGACAAGGTATGATTGGAGTGGCTGAGCGTTGATAGTTGGTGGATGGTGCTGTTGAGAGAAGGGCGGAGGATGATGGAAGGATCAGCATCGGGAACATGGTGGTGCGGTGGTGGAGAGCCGGAGTGGAATACGTCGTGATTCGTGGAGGATGTGATTGAGAAACGTCGAGTATTGAGTGGAGGTTTGAGCGGGAGATCGGAGGGATGGAATGAATGTGAGATGTCGGTGGGTGGGGGCGTCTCGATAGACTGCGTCACCCCGCTGCTCGAGCGTGATAGTTGGGTTTCGAGGCTATCTGGGGTGATGGGACGGGGACGGGAAGCGTATACGGAGGATGGCTGGGGAAGATCAAAAGCAGGCTCGGAATGTGCGCGCTGAAGGCTGCCGCTGGCGTATAGAGAAGCGTCGTCCGGGAAATAGCTTGACCGCGGACGGTGTGAAGGTGGTGGACGGGTTGGGTTATATGGTAAGGAGCCAGTGCGTGAGGGATTATGTCGAAGGGGTGGCGATATGTGATCCGAAAGGGGAGAGCTTACCACCGGCCTATGAGATGGGGAGCGGGATGCGTCTGGTGGTGGCTGGATCATGGATTGCGAGTGATACACCCTGGGGCGGGTGATGGTGCCCCCTCCGACCGCTGGCAAGGTTTCGTATTCGGTTACAGATTCCTGCTCTTCAGCAAGAGATGGAGGCGGAGAGAAATCTGGGACGCCATCGTCCCAATCCAGCACTTGAAACGAACTCTGCTCTTCTTCTTGATCATAGCCCTCCTCTTCTATCGACTCTTCAGCTAGATCTGCGAGGCCTTTATTATGTGTGAATAGGCGGCCGAAACTAGAGAATACGCTTTTCGTGGGAAGGCCTTCAGGACGCAGGCCGTATGTGGGGTCATAGTTCTCCAGGTCGGGGAAAGAACTCGCGGATTCGGTGACGGGTGGACTCACAGGAGGGGTGGGAGAGGTCTTGGACGCGGCATTGGTCCTCCGCGCAGAACTCGATGTAGACATTCCGGATACTGATCGTGCACGACTGTATGCCAAACTTCCCAAGGACTGTTGACGCAGTAGATGGGGATGGAGACCAAGATCGTATACATGAGGTGCAGTATATGAAAAATCGGGTGCGGAAGCGGTGTCGAAGCTTTGGCGCCTTACAGGAGGGGGCCGTTTATCGAGATACGGAGCCTCTACTTTTGCTTTCACCCATTGCTGACTGAGACGATGAATGATGCCCGGGAGATCCTCTCGGAACATCTGTCGGAGCTGCCCTTCGATTTCACGCTGGATGAACTTTTGGATGACGGCGATAGAATCGAAGGTGCTGTTAATGTCGACGTTTTGAAGAGGATCTGTCTTGAAGACGAGCGTGATTCCTTTTTGCTTGGATACGACGAGTACGACGTAGGAATTGAGTTTGAAGTGAGATAAGCGCAATAGCATTGGGACTACCAAAGGCTCTTTTGCTGCCAACATTCCTCGAGAGCCGGTCATCATATGGATGTCCGGTTGTTTGTGGTTCAGGGGGTTGGCCTACGATGCATCAGAGAGATTGACCGAGACAAACTCACGACAAACTCACCTGAACCTTGGTTTTGAGGACGATATGAGCGTCCCCAGCATACGACAGCCGAAATATACCGCGAAAGTGGTCCATCGTCATATCACCAATGTCTCGTATTTCGAGTTCGGGAGGCTGGTGTTTTCCATGAGGTAAAGTTCCTTGGCTCCACAATACATATCTTACCTGTGTACCCATCTCCAGTTCTACAACCTCGATCTTATCTGCGATGACTGGGGGCTTGTTTCCTTTGTTGAGAGCATTGTTGAGCATTTGAATTGCATCTGTGTGAAATTGGTCGGAAAATCGAGGCCACTCGAAGGTAAAGGACATGGCCGATATTGAGTTGTTGTTTTGCTAGCATGCGGCACGGAATATAGGATAAAAATCTCGCCAAACAAGCATTTATGCAGTAAGTACGAGGCCGAGTAAAGTAGAGAAGGAAAACGTAAAGAGACGGCTTGTAAACGGAAGCTAAGTTTGACCCGGATTCGGGAGCTAGTTACCACAGCCTGGGTTCACCAAATAACTCGAATTCACAGCTAATGTCTTCTGACTACCTTTTACACCGCAGCTGAGGATTTCTCGTAGCAATATCGGTGCAATCCCATGAACGGTGTTCGTAGATTTTTGGGAGGCGGAGGAATATCACAAAACCCTCAGCCAGCTCCTACAACTCCTCCTCCAGCTGTCCCAAGCTCAGGAAAACCTTCATGGCCTCCCGAAAATGTATCACCAAGGCCATCATCAGAAGATGTGCACATCGGAGTCACGCAGGGCTTAACTATCCGCAAGGATAAGCAGAAACAACCGTCAGTGGCTTCTCCAACCGCACTGGAGGAGGATTCCGGCAATGCCTCTTTCCGTTCTGCACGCTCTGGATCTGTTACATCGTCCGTGGCTTCGCCCACACGCAGCCAGGTATCTTTTCAGCGCACCCCGCCTAACCGAAAATCTTCATTGATGAACGGAGGCGGAAGCGTAGTGAGTTCTCCGGTCGCTGGCCCGTCATCACCCCGTGTTCCACCTCCCAATGTTCTGCGTCCAAGGAAATCAGCTGGCACCGAATGGAAGCGGACATCAGGTCTCTTAAATATCCGTGATGACCTATTGATGAGCCTCTTGAGCAGCGAGGCTGTCGTAGACAGCCGAGAGTGCGAGATTCTCAGCGCTGAGGAAGTGGAAGACTTGAAGAAGGTCCGTATCGCGTGCAACATCATAATATTTATTCTTCATTTACATACGCTATGTACATAGGAACATAGTCTCCTCGCTATCCGCCTCGCAGCAATGCAGAAGAAGCTCAATCTTGAAACCAAGATTCGGGATGCTGCACTCTCCCTGTCCAGAGTCAATGCTGCGCATAGAAAGGTATCAAAACAGACAGAAGATCAGCTCGAATCTGCTGAGCGTAAAGTCGATGCAGCTCAGAAGGAAGTCTGGCGTGTATCCGAACGGGCGAGCGAAGTACAGCGGAAGCTCCTCGAGCACCGCGCTGGTGTCCTTGGCTATTCAGTCCATAAAATGGAGAAGAAAATGCAGGGCCCTTCTGACTACGACACTTCAGGAATGAATACTCCAAGTCGCACGTCGACATTCAGCTCTGCAACAGCCGCTTCGACACCTTCCAAACCCAAATTTGATGGCGCCCACCTGTTCGCTGGGCATGCAGATGCTCAAATACCAAAGGCTGCGCTTTCTCAGGGAGATATCACAGCGCTAGAGACTAATCTGCGCGCTGCCACCGAAGCTCTGACAGCAGCCAACAAGAAACAAGCCGAAATGGCGAGGGAACTGTCGCATTTGCGGCTGGAAAAGGAACAGATCGAGACGAGCATGAGTATGGAACTGCAGAATGCGGAAGAGACGGTGGCGGCCTTGGAGAAAGAACTACCTAGACTGGAAGAGTTAAACTCGCAGTGCGAAGAACTTCTGGAAGAAAGAAAGCTTTGGGAAGAAGATAGGGATCGGTTGGCGGAGCGCGAGAGGGAGGTAGAGCGTTTGGAAAGGCGGTTAGAAGTATTGGAAGAGCGGAGTGGAGAAGCCACAGAGATGGAGCGGGTGTTGGCGGATGTCCAGGCCAAAGCGGACACCGAGCTACGAAAAAAAGATGAGGAGCTCGCATTGCTGAAGGTGGAGTGGGCCGAAGCACGTGACGAGTGGGAAGCAGAAAAGGCCATTATGGAGGAGGACAGGCTAGCCGACCTGGGAGTTCTTCAAGACGAATTAGAAGTTCTGAAAGGCGCAAATGACGCTAAAGCGGAGCTTGACGACGCCTTTACTGCTTTACAGACTTTGATGCAGCTGCACAATGTCGAGTTATCTTCGCAAGACAAATCTCTTCAAGGCCTCCTTTCTTCTGTCGGTACACATCTCGAGAAAGCCAACGAAGCCCTCGAACGACACGCCGAAGCACAAAGCGATTGGGATGCCCAACGAGTGCATCTAGAGAACGAATCTCGCTCGCATATCGAAAAGCACGGGTTGGCTATCAAAGAATTGGAAGACCTGCGCAGGGAGCGGGACGATCTATCAGCATCAGCGTACAATGGCCCACCTATCGAGTATAAAGGCGACAGTGCACAGATCGTTGCTCTACTTCAACCCCTGTGGGCTCTCCTTCCCTCACCTGAAGCCCGTGCCTCAAAACTAAGTGGACAACGACATCTTCGTGCAGCATCTACAGCCTCCAACCCAAGTGCAGGAACGAAATCAGGACTGCCCTCCCTTTCTGACACGGACGTGCGCTCCCTTAGGACACTTTATGATAGCCGCAGCCCCACGCCACAACAAGCTGCTGGAGGTACTTTCTCCGTCGAAGCGTTTGTCGCTCGGGTGCAGGCGTTGATCATTGACGATCGTGGACTAATTGAGCGTCTCATTCGCTTTGTGCAAGCGCACGACCTGCTGAAAAAGAACGCAGAGCGTGCGCAGAAGCTTGCACAGGATAGTAACGTCGCTCTGGAGACTTACCAGAGACAAGTGATGTCCCTCGAAGACCAGAACATGGCGCTCATGAAAAAGCAGGACGAGCTGTAAGCCTACCTTTATTATCCATGTGCTGCGATACTTGCTGAGTATACGCGAACTATTTTCTCAGAATAACTGAGATTGCGCATCTCCAGGCTGCTGTTGACCGAGCTGTGGCCGAGAAGCGCGAGATAGAAATGCATGCTGCTGATCAGGCCGAAACATGCCATCAACTCACCGAGGCCAACAATGCATTGAGTGCCAAGACTCTCACTCTCGCCGCGGAAGCAGCGTCAGCACCTGAGATCATCCGCAAACAGCTTGAAGGCCAGCTCACCGAGTGTCGAGAAGCACTACGTCTCGCCCAAGAAGAGGTCGACGCGATGCGATCATCAGAACAGACTCAGCGAATCGCACTGTTGGACGAATTGAATTCAATGCAGACGGAGAATGGGAATTTGAGGGCA
Source organism: Hygrophoropsis aurantiaca (assembly GCA_021014935.1). Taxonomy (NCBI): domain Eukaryota; kingdom Fungi; phylum Basidiomycota; class Agaricomycetes; order Boletales; family Hygrophoropsidaceae; genus Hygrophoropsis; species Hygrophoropsis aurantiaca. The sequence goes on from MU267762.1 coordinate 34,677, forward strand.
CAGTTGAGGGCAGTGAAGAAGTAGTACTTTGCTACCCGCCAGTCGAAGGTTCGGTCACGGTCATTATAGATGTATCGTTTGGTACCATCTCTTTTTTATTCCTCATCACATTCACTATTCAAGGCAGGACAACATATGTATTTACCTTTGGTATGGATCTAAGTATTATCACATCAAATTTGAAGAAAGTGCGCACTGAATTCTGGTTTGTTCAAATTTATTGATGGCATCCACAAGAGATCCGGCGTGACTTTAAATTCCGGATGCTACACCAACTTGGGCCAGGTCCCATTTTGCCTCACGTTTTTCACTCTTACACCCAACTTAAGTTACATGGTATCCATACCATTGACTGTATGATATTAGGATGGCTCAGCGTAGAAAGACTAAGGCGTCTTCGACTCCAAAAGACGCCACACCCGCCTCCTCTGCAGTAGAGCAAGTCTTCAAGATCCCTGAACTTCAACGACTAATCTTTCAAGCTATCGATGAAGCTCAAATTGCCTCCTTCAACTATCTGGATCCCATAGCGTTATCGTCCAGTCGTCAACGCCGAAGCTTCCCGCAATCCGGTCACGCATTGGCAGCATTGGCACAGACGTGTCGAGGATTCCAGGAAATTGCCCTGAATATATTATGGGAAAGGCTGGACACTTTTGAACCCCTTCTGAGGTTGTTACCTCGCGATGTCTACCCCTCATCTTCGACTTTGGTGGGTCCATTTGTGGCCATTTTATAACAACTTGCCTAAATTCACCCGTCCATCCAGGTCCTTCGAAGACCTGTATTGGCCCAAGACTGGGATGTACTGAATAAGTACCGCCATCGTGTCCACTTTCTAGGGCGTTCACAGAAATCCATCGACACAGGAATCAGCCCTGAAGTTCTTAGCACCCTTATGAATTCCCCGCATTCTGGTCTCGCTCTGCTTCCGCGCCTGCAAGAGCTGACATGGAATGATAATAACCCGGACGCCGATATTTCAGTATTCCGTCGCTTGCTTCACCCAGGCCTCGTCGGACTCCACATTGCAATGGGACCAAACAGATTGTCAACACTGTCCTTATTATCCACGCTGTCTATCTTTTGCCCAGCCATTACACGTTTCTCCTGCACAGTATCAAGCGATCTTAATGCTCGGTATCTACTATCGATACTCTCAGAAACTATATCAAAGTGGGAGCATTTGGAAAATGTAACCACTCCAGTACTCGAAGACCGTGCTATGTCGCATTTGGCCACTCTGCAGTCTCTTAAGAGTATGACCCTTGGGCTTCAAGGTACTCCTCGAATATCCAACGTGGCGTTTTTGCATCCACTTGTCTCTCTCTCCTTAGTTTCGAATACCCTGCCTTATTGCACATCCCTCCTCGAAAAGGTCAACATCGACACCCCGATATTGTCTACAAGGATCACGGTGCCACCGCAAACAACCGTGATTCACACATTTTTCGAGACACTTCCCTCCCACATTGCCGATACTCTGAAACATATCAGCATTGTCCTCTCGAAAGCTTCCCCAGCGAGAACATCTTCCGCGTTCCGCCATATAATTGGTCTCGAAATCATTCGACCACTCTTCCACTATCGTCATTTGCAAAAAGTCAACTTGACTGCTTTTTGTGCATCTCACATGGATGATATAGCCTTGAAAGAGATGGCAAAGGCTTGGCCTCAGTTAATTCAGCTTGGATTGGGTGGTGCGCCATCTTATATTGCCGACCCATTCTTTACTTTCACCGGGATAACGTCGCTCCTCAAGCGTTGCAAGCATCTCACCAATTTAACCCTCACATTCGACACGGATACCGCTGTTTCTGTGACAGCAGAGATCCCAGCAGGCGGAAATATTGTCAACACTAACGTTGTTGCTATACATGTCGGATACTCATCAATAAAGGATCCAGTGCCAGTAGCCGTTCATCTATCTGCGATATTTCCCAATTTAACGAGCATTGCGATTTCTGACGACGACGAAGAGCGAGATGAGATTTCGAGACGACGAGCTGGTTGGGACCAGGTTAGGAAACTGCTCCCTACGTTTGCTCTGGTACGGCAGCAGGGATGGGAACAAGCCCGAAGGGCACAGCAGACCAGTTGAAGAGAGTAACAATGGATTGGAAGTGGGTTAGTAATCCGATCGTAGGTGCACGATCTTAGGTGCTCTACTACCAAAGATCAGATCTGCAGACTTCATGTACTGTCTCAATTGGCTCGTACCCTCGAAAAATGAGGATGGTCATTGTCAATGTCACTTCTTGACGGGCTTGGGCCCGGCCACAAGCGGCATGTAATGCATCGAAAATCTTCAAGTCCTCGAAATACAGTGACTCGCTCATTGATCATGAATCTGGGCACATGCTATCGTCACGAAGTGCTGGCAAAGCCTGCAACGGCACAGTTGAGCGAAAACTGATCTGACCATTTGAAATCCACAATACTGTATGATCATGACTCAAGATCTATTAGAACACAGTAATGACAAATCCGGGCCACAAAAGCAAGGATCAAAATCTCACCACCACGCAATGTTATAACGTTACCTGCTATCTTCTGCTATCCCCTCACGGACAAATATTATTCCGACAGTATTGATAGCTGTGATGTTCCCGATGCGTTCGGGATTCCTAGTGGAGGTTCCTTGAACTCAGACTTTCGAGGTTTAGGCCGATTTGTTGGTGATAGCCATCGAGTCACATATCAAGCATTCGCCTTCAACTAGCTTCAACTCAACTACGATGCTGAGATTGCTCCAGAGACGATCACACCTTCGATGGAGTACCGAAGGACATGCTGACAACCCAGACTTCAAACTCCCAAGGATGGCCTCTTTGGTCACAATCACGGCCATGAATCTACTTCTTCAGGTGAATTTTGTGGTTCTTATCACCCACCGCAGTGGATTGATAACCTGCTGAAATGAATAGACATCCTTCTTCATAATCGTCTCCTCAAGCAATAAATACGCTGAATATCTGGGAGGCGACGCGACTTTTTCTGGCATAGTTATTGGCATTCCGACTGTGTTTTCGGGACTGTCGTTAATTCCAATGACAAGGTAATATTGTCAATCCAATCTCTTTTACTTGCGTGTACTGATTGGCGTCTCCAGATTCGATAAAGGCGCGATATCATTGTTGTTTATAATAAAGGTTAGGGCTAACGCGTTTGTATTCAGGAAAATACACAATGCCTCTCCATGTCAGCTGCGCGGCTGCTATCCTTGGGAACATACTATATGCCGTTGCATATCGAGCCAACTTTTTGTACCTGATACTCATCGGACGATGTGTCACTGGCGTCGCATTTTCGATGTTCATGTATTGCAAGCGTTACTGCACGGATCCTCGCATTGTTGGGATCCGCCGCAGAACAACTTTGGCTAGTTGCCAAGTTATCTGCCAGGGACTTGGTATGACCCTCGGTCCATTCGCAGGTGGCTTACTCTATAAAGTTGGCTTTGCGAACTCGATCTTTAACGGATATACAAGCCCTGGTTGGGTTATGGCAGGTTTATTCGCAGTGTTTTGGGTTTGCGCTGCGATTTGGTTTGAAGACGTTCCTGACGAACCGCAGAGCATCGAATTGCAGCCAATTAGCGATTTGCTGCCAACACATCTTCCCATTGATAAACATGCCGATATGGCAGAATTCCCCGTCCTCGCTCCGTCTGCTGTGTCGACTCGTCCAGCTTCTCCTGTCAACGAAACTTTCAGGGAACAGCTTTCCCAGATCACCCGTTCACAATGGGGTGTCATCGTTTGCATGTGTTGGTTCTCCATGGGTTGTTTCTTCATCCTCGGTTCTTGGGAAGCCGGTCTGCCCGTATTTGGTGCCAGTGTCCCACAACTCAACTGGTCACCTTACGCTGCAGGAAACTTCATTGCTCTCGGAGGCATCACCTGCTTCCCTTTCCTACTTGCCAATCTCCTCCTTGCGCGCCGCATTCAAGACCGTAAACTACTCGCGTTTGGATCGTTCCTGGGTCTAGCGGGGCTGTTGATATTCCTGTCGCTTTTTGCAGCCAGTAAAATCAATTACGGCTCCCTGTTTGCGTGCTGGTGGAGTGTAGCACTAGGGTTCAACCTGGCTACTACCGTCACGCTGAGCTTGTTGAGCAAGCAACTTCCGCCAGAGTGGAATTCGCGTACCTCGCTCGCGATCCAATACAGCAATTATACCGGACGGGTTACAGGGGCTATTTGGGGCGGTAGTGGGGTGAGCGTGGGCATGAAAAACTTTGTGGGATTAGAGATTGCAATCGTTGGGATTGGAGCTGTGCTTTTCACTTCGCTCTGGAGGGATTTGAAGGCCAAGACAGGATAAATTATCAGTGGAGAATAGTGTAAGTAATGGATTTAGCCCTCATGTAGAATTCCTTTGCTGTATGCATTTGGTAGGGAGTTATACGTCGAAATGGAAATGTCGAATGCCTGTAAGGTAAGTACTTAGAGCGCTATTAGCTATGCCTTGTACGTAACCATTGCTATGTTCCCGTACCAAAATTCTTGCGATGGTCTCCTGACTTGACTCTTGTCCAAGGACGTCCAACACCAGTGTAAAGTTCAATTCACGCGTTTTTTGTCGAGCCCACTAATTTTCTGATCTTTAGATATCAATCCAGTCGCAGATTCAGCTCGACGTCGCGTTGACTTCGAATTCAAAGCTCCCAACAACTCCACCATCGCGTCTCGGCTGCTTTCTATTCGATTGTTTATCTCTTGCTGCCATGCTCAGGCTTTTGGAGGATCCCAACAATGTAGTACCGCCGGATTTCACGTCCCAAGGATATCACAAAGAGAGGGAGATACTCACAATCGGCGTTGTGGCTCTTGACGACGCTCGAGCAGCACAGATACTCCTGAACCTCTGGTGGGTCCAGAATACTAAGGATAAAGTCAGATGGCGAGAACAGGCTGAAGGAGACGCGCAAGCGGCAAAAATCAAGCCGAAAGCAGACAAACGAACAGATGTTTATAAAATTCAGAGGATGGGACCGTCGAAGGAGCTGTGGATCTTCCCTTCTCCATGTGCTTTGATTAAGCTCTCGCGTGGTGGCTACTGCGAGATGTGGTACTTCACCAACGAAGGATTGTCGGAAGAAAAGGAAGCTTCGTTAAGTGGGGAATCAAACCCGAGGTTCCGAGTAGTGCATGATGAAAATCTTGACTGGGAACAGTTCAATATGGCCACTAGTCGGATGCAACGGTTCTTTCCCCTATGCGATTGGCAACCCCATCATATCCAGATGTTGGAAGATTTTTGGGATGAAGTTGTCGCCCATCCGTGGCGATATTCGCTTGACGAATATGAGCGACGAGCTCTGTTTGTATATCAAGCGCGGGCACGCAAACAATGGCACTTGGGTCCCCACAATCAGGATGACTTGATGATCAAGGAGAAGCACTTGAAGGATTTGTACTATGAAATCCGACGTACACTCGAAGATAAGCGGTTTGCGGAAGCGATGCAAGATCTCAAGGTCAGTGAATTTACTCCCATCAATACCTTTGAAGTTCGACAGATAATAATGTTAACTAACAGCGAATAGAGGCCGAACAAGATATCGTGAATGACTTCCAGGTCAGTTACACCCGCATATAGTTCGTCCATGTATATCTGATCTGAATTTCTCTCTACGCATCGCACCCCATTTGACTTAATGGGTCCAACTTCGCATTCAACTGGTGCTCGATGTTGTGTCGGTATAACTATATACAACGATAATCAGGCCACAGCACACAAACGCCCCCGAATATCTTCCTCCTCTAATCCTCACCGGCAGAGATACAGACGGGGTAACTGATCATAAATGCATCCTGCACGTAGGATACTGATTGGAGTATATGGGTTACAGCAATTTCGTTTAATTTTCGCACTGGCAACATTCTTTTCCGGTTAAGCATCTTCGTAGAATCCTACATTTAAGTTAATGCAATCTCAACTTGAATTCCCCGACTCCCACGAAGTGGGAGGAGGGTTTTGTCGGATTGAAATATTCGTCTCCCTACAATTTCGGGAGTGAGTGGGCCAAGCTAATATCGGAGTATGTGCTTTTCGGTATTTTCCTCTCGTCGTTCGAAAATTTGTTAAACAACCCGAGGTTCCGAGTAGTGCATGATGAAAATCTTGACTGGGAACAGTTCAATCTTGCCATCAGTCGGATGCAACGGTTCTTCCGCTATTGTGATTGGCAGCCTCATCACATCCAAATGCTGGAAGACTTTTGGGACGGAGTTGTCCTTCATCCATGGCGACATTCACCTGACTCAAATAAGCGACGAGCTCTGTTTATATACCAAGTGCGGGCACGCAAACAGTGGCACTTGAGTCGTCATAATCTCGATGACCTGATAATTAACGAGAACTACTTAAAGGATTTATACTATGAGGTAAGTTACAAAAACTTGAGGACAAGCAGAATCTGGAAAGTATTAAGGCTAGTAATTCACCGGCTTCAATTTCTTTGAGCTCTGACAGATAAGCAGCGTCGAATGGAGGTGGACCAATACCGGACGCAGGACCACGATATCGTGAATGAATCCCAGGTCAGCCACACTCGCATATATCTGTCATCTATATCTGATCCGAACCGCGCCCCATGCACCACATCCCATATGACTCCATGTCTCCAATCATGTCGTATTCAACACCACTCACATCACTCCATCGATTGTCAAATGTCGAACTGATGCTCGATGTCGCTTTGGTATATCCATATACGATGGGAATCAGGCCGCTTCAAGCAAACGTCCCCGATTTTCGTCCCCCTCTGCCGAGCCTGAAGGGCACGGAAATCATGCACAGTCTTCCGCACGCTGCAGAAGCCCAAATCCGCGGAGGCGGAGTAAAAAGATTATTGCCCATATGAACGAACAAACAAATGCGGCGTATTACCGATCATAAATGAATCCTGCACATAGGATATCAGTTCGGGGCATACTTATATATGCATCTATCTTGGTATATGCATGATTGCCATCATCATGATGTTTGCAGTTGCCCACTCTTTGCGCTTCCATTTTCTGGTCGTGCCGTCTTCTCATAACCATTGCATTTATGTTCCTATTACGCACCATCTTCATTGTCGACCTTCACATATATACATAGGGCACCTGTAACGTCGGCTCGCCATGCCAGCATATGCTCATATGCAAACTGCTTTAATTGACTTCCGAGCGACCATTTAGATGTTTCAATTTCAGCGGTCATGGTTCAATATCTCTCCGATTTCTATTCCAGTACAGTGAGCTGCCTAGACTAGCCTTTTCGCTGACCTGAAGAATTAGTCCAAAGCACGGTTATCGGATTGGTCAAGGGGCGGAGATGAAAGATCTACCCATACGACAGCTTGAAGTTTGAAATTCTGGTCTTCTGTGTATGTTTAATGCTGTTCCTTTTAATTTACGTACGAGAATAGCCTGAGGCCAACACGAAAAGCATTTACAACGCTTGTAGCATGTAGTTTTCCTGGTTACGAAATCTCAAACAGTGACTATATAAGAATGAGAATCACCCAGCAGCAAGGGTAATTTATTGTCCATGTTCACTAGTGGTAGCCTATCCAGACATATGGCGGCCGCGTCGTGATTGGTTGATACGGTGCTAATCTAGTCTTCACATAGCCAACACCAGCTCCTTCAGCTTCTCGAAGTTTGGTGTCCCGAGACCAGTAACTAATTGAAAATGAAAGTCATGAGTATTGAATGTCTGGAGAATGCATATATGAAGGACTTGCCAGCATCCCAACCAATAGTCGACTATATCGCATCGTTCAAGAATTCAGCATTCAACTCAGTATTAAGGGAGTATAGGGCTCACGTTGAATCCTTCAGTTCCGCACCCAGGGTTGTTACCTTCAGTGATATCATTGAAAGCGGTATAGCCTTTAGAATACAAGAACGGATTCAGAAATCCGAGGCTCGTCTTTCCTGCGTCGATCCGCGCGTCGTTGAGCATTGAGACGAATGCTGTGAATGTTGGGGAGGAACAAGAAGTTCCAGCCACATAAGTAGTGTTGGCTTGGTAAACAATGAGGAAGTTATATGCTTGTGCAGAGACGTCAGGGATGCCCTGTAAAATTAGAAATACAAGGTTCAGAGAAGGGTGGATTTCAAAAAGAAATCCGGCTCACCCGACCGTATCTAGGGAAGGCATCGCAAGTAAGAAAACCATAGATAGAGTACACGAGTTGGCCATGATGTACTTACGGGTTATAGAGACCTTCATAGGTCCCAGGGGCGAGTTTGTCCAAAAATCCTTGAACATCGCCTTCTTGATAGTCAGGACGAGGGAACTGCACGCAAAAATAAGGTGATGCAAGAGGGGATCGGATCGGTAGGTAACCTACATAGTTGCTAAACCCTCCGCCTGAGAAGAATACAGCTGTTTCAGGGACATTCACGGTTCCGCCAACGGCAGTTACACTATAAGTAGGAAAGATATTAGTACCATACGTTGTAAATCATGTTCTCGCACCCATTGATTAGAAATGAGAATAAAAATTTCAACTTACTAAGGGCAACTAGCCGGGAATCCCGGTACGAACGCAGTGACATTCCTTCCATCGTTCGTGTAACACTCTTGTGTAGCTGGGTCTGCGTCACCATCTCCAACCCCACCATCACCTGAGGAAAACATGATAGAGACACCACGTGCGCCAAGGGCGGCAAAGCCATCACAGACGCGAGAGGCGTACGTATATGGAACTGATGTGATGTGAGATAACGGAAGGAAGGGCTAAAAGGTGCTATTCAGACTGTTAGTACTCACCTGTTTGTTCATCATCGCCATAGCTAGATGAGATTGCCTGCGGCAATGTGGGTTGAGAGAGGACATAGTCAAGCCACTGAAAAAATATTATCAGCGATACGAAGGTGGTTACTATCAGTGTATGAAACGCACATAAGAGTAAGGTTCGTTGTCCATAGAAGAGTTCTCCATTGCATCAGGTTTAAACGGAGGTGTGCCGTTGGTCGAATAGAAAGTCCCAGGAGTCGGGTAGGTGAGCCCAAATCCAAATTGAGTGTCGAGGTTAGCTTCCACACCAGCATCAGCCATGTCTTGACTATTGATCCCCCCTGAAAAATAAGGACATATCAGCATCGGCAGTTTTCAGTTGAACAGATCTTAAGCGGGAAAAGATCTCGGATGGTAGGATCCGTAATCACCGAGATACAATCACTATTCGCGACATACCATTCACGGACACAAATGTGAAGTTCGAGCCATAAGCAGCAGGGTTTTGATCTTGATAGAACATCTCCAAATCGGCGATATTGGCGAATTGTCCAAGATATCCTGTGAGACCTATCTTGTTACCGTTCGCAGCAGAAGTGTTGTAACCAACCGCGTTGTAGATTTGACGGAGACAAGAAAGTGTGATCTATATTATATCAAGATTGAAATAAAGTCAAATTCAACAGCCTGAGTTTGACGGGACACATACCGTAGTATTGCAGCTCGCGTCAACTTGGTTGCCAGCGGGACCCGTGATAGTACCAGTGCTAGCTCCAGGGCTCGATGCCAAGGAGGAACTACCAGCCCAGTGAAGTGTGCTCTTCATCGCTTTGAAACGAGCGAACATAGTTGTAGGTTGGATGAGCTCAATATGTTCGTGCAGGATCTCCGGCAGGCTGTACGACGTTGTCCGGATGATGCTATCACCACTCTTCGCATGGTGGTAAACGTGATAAGTCTGCATGCCAACATTATGATTATCAGTCGGCCACATATCCCACGAATAGATTTCAACGCACAGTATCAAGCATCTCTTCCGCGAGACTGACTGGGACGCGGATGGTCACCCAATCCTTTGCAGAGGACCGAATCAGATGCTCTTCATCAAATCCGTGGGACGCGAGCCATTCATTGACAGCATCCACGCTCGTCTGATGCGGCGCCATCAAAGCCTCCGTCTCCTCCTTCGATAAATGCGCGCCATACCGTGCGTGTTCGGGGTCGCTCACTTCCCAGAGGTGTTGCTTCAAGACATGGAAATTAGACTGCGGGAGCGCGATCTTGAGCTCTATAATCTGATTCGGAGGCGCAGGAGAGCCTTTAATCCAGCCTCGGGGAGCGGAATAGATGCTCTCCTTGACTTTATGTTCGCATCCTTTGTAAGACCCCGGCGTCGCGTGTGCCCCGAGAGCAGCCGACAAGGAAAGACCTAACCACAATGAAAGCCTCATCGTCAGAACTTGCCAGTGAGACGAGGCGAAACTGCAGCGTTAGAAACCAGCACCAAAACTCCCACTCACTATGTTTACGTGGGTATATAAGTATATGGTTAATTAGTCTCGCGCCGTTACGACTCCGCCTTTGAACCGAAAGTTACAGGGTAGTTCTTGAAGCCGCCGGATATACGTTAGGTGTTCATGTGCTTCCGAAGGCAAGACTCTATTATTATTATAGCTATTCGGCTCTTCATTGGTTGGACCCTCTATTCGTGATGCAACAGGCTATGCCCCGTTGATAACCCCTATAGTTAGAACAAGAGTACGCATGATTTTCTCCATTTACCCGAGGCGTGTCAGAGACATCGAAAACTCGGCTCAAGCCCTTCCATGGGTTAGATTATCACGACCGTGTTCGCACAAATGGCGTTGATTGGCCTCAATCTGACGATGGCACAATCAAATGTCTTCATTACGCGCGTCCCAACCAAGATGGATGATTGTGAAGTGGTGAAGCCGAGGAACCAGTCAAGTTCAAATGCCCGCTGGAATATAGAACACAAACAAGGAAGATTGGGGTTGAGCCGCATACGCAGTCATGGCATGGCACCATGTCAAAATCATCGACAGCTGGTGTTCCGGGTCATTAGACCACCTCGCGAACCCATTTATAGAGTCTTGGTACAGTCAGCTTGTCCAGACTTGCCTAAATTGCTGGCCTGATGGTACACGATGTACAATCCCGATGATATCGTCTTAATCAGTCCCCTGCTCCTTTTAATTAAAAGAGAATAAGCCAACGGGATCAACATACCTTTGCGAACACATCTTTGAAGTATGGGCTTATAACGTTTGTAGTCTGCCAGAATATGGAACATTAAATGCCATGCAAGAAGAAGAGTTACCCAGGAGCAAGGGCAATTTGCACGATAGTCGATGTACAATACGACTGATGATACAGTATTCGTACATACAGCGGTCGTGTTGGGTTTGAGCGATATGATCGCTATTTAGTATCAGCCAGTCTTCACATTGCCAACACGAGTTCTTTCAGTTTTTCGAAGTTTGGTGTTCCAAGGCCAGTAACTATATCAAAATCAAAATCAAATTGAGTATCGGGGGTTTCAAGTATGCATAGAGGACATACCTGCATCCCAACCTGTTGTCGCCTAAATCACATCATAAACATATTACAAATTCAACATTCAATTCCAACAGTGAAAAAATAAAGCAAACGCACATTAAATCCCTGGGTACCACACCCGGGATTATTACCCTCGGTAATATCGTTGAGAGCAGTATACCCTTTAGAATATAAGAACGGATTCAAAAATCCAAGAGTCGGTTTTTTTGCTTCGATCCGTGCGTCGTTGAGCATTGAAACGAAGGCAGCGAATGTTGGGGCGGAACAAGAAGTCCCGGCTACATAACCAAGTTCTCCCATGAAAACCATCAGGAAGTTATGCGATTGCGCAGCAACGTCAGGGATGCCCTGTGATATTGGGTAAAATTCGTGAGGACTGAAGAGCCGAATAGACGACAATATGAGTCTGACTCACGCGGCCATATCTGTTGGGAAACAGGTGTTATCGATAAACCCCATATTATAAAATGCCGATGCTACTCACGGGTTGTAAAGACCTTCATAGGTGCCAGGGGCGAGTTTGTCCAAGTAGGTTTGCACCGCAACTTCCTGGTAGTCAGGACGCAGGAACTACGATATCGAAACATAAGATAAAGATTAAATCGCTCCAAGCAAGCTGAGTTGCGGAAAGAACGCACATAATTACTAAATCCTCCACCTGAAAAGAATACGGCTTGCTCGGGGACGGAGAAAGTCCCACCGACAGAAGTCACGCTGTTGTCCATCAGATACGATTCGTTTGAGGCAACAGGATGGAAAGCTTACTATGGGCAGGTAGAGGGAAACTCTGGTACAAACGCAGTAGCGTTCCTTCCATCGTTCGTGTAACATTCTTGTGTCGCTGGGTCTGGGTCGCCATCTCCAACACCGCCGTCACCTGAGGAAAATATGACGGAGACACCACGTGCACCGAGGGCGGCGAAGCCATCACAGATGCGAGAGGCGAATGTATATGGAACTGACTTGATGTTAGATAATGGAAGAAGATGAAATGTGTCGTTCAGACTGTTACTCACCTGTTTGCTCATCGTCGCCGTAACTAGTCGAGATTGCCTGCGGCAATGTGGGTTGAGAGAGAACGTAGTCAAGCCACTGAAAGAATATCATCAGCTATACGTACACGGGTACATATTATCGGTGTATGAAACACACGTAAGAGTAAGGTTCGTTGTCCGCAGCAGAAGTTGCCATTGCGTCGGGCTGGGACGGAGGCGTGCCATTGGTTGAATAGAAAGTCCCAGGTGTCGGGTACGTGAGCCCGAACGCGAATTGAGTGTCGAGGTTAGCCTCCATGCCAGCATCACCCAGGACTTGACTGTTGATGCCCCCTGAAAAGCAAGTTCATGAGTACCAGCGGTATTCAATTGAATGGATATTAAACAGAGAATTTCGGATGAACGTGTCCATAATCGCTGAGATACAAGCACAGTTCCCCACATACCATTAACAGACAAAAAGGTGAAGTTCGAGCCATAAGCAGCGGGGTTCTGATTTTGGTAGAACATCTCCAAATCGGCGATATTGGCATATTCTCCGATATAAGCTGTGATACCTATTTTGTTGCCATTCGTAGCAGAAGTGTTATAATCAACCGCGTTGTAAATTTGACGAAGGCAAGAAAGCGTGATCTATATTTAATATCAAAGAATGCAATTCAGTATCAGGGTAACATTGGGAGCTTGCGTGTCAACTTGACGAGATACATACCGTAATATTGCAGCTCGCATCAACTTGGTTTCCAGCGGGACCCGTGACAGTACCGGACACGGAGCTCGATAGCAGGGCGGAACTACCAGCCCGGTGAGGTGCACTCTTTGTCCCAGGAACGGGGGTCGATGCGAAAGAGGAAGTACCAGCCCAATGAAGTGTGCTCTTCATCGCTTTAAAACGAGCGAACATAGTCGTAGGCTGAATAAGCTCAATATGTTCGTGCAGGATCTCCGGCAGGCTGTACGATGTTGTCCGGATGATGCTATCACCACTCTTCGCATGGTGATAAACGTGATAAGTCTGCATTTCACCATCGTAAAATTAGCTGGGCGCATATATCCCGCGAATAGATCTGAACGTACGGTGTTAAGCATCTCCTCCGCGAGACTGACTGGGACGCGGATGGTCACCCAATCCTTCGCAGAGGACCGAATCAGATGCTCTTCATAAAATCCGTGAGAAGCGAGCCATTCATTGACCGCATCGATGCTCGTATCATGTGGCGCCATCAGAGCCTCCGTCTCCTCCTTCGATAAATGCACGCCATACCGTGCGTGTTCGGGGTCGCTCACTTCCCAGAGGTGTTGCTTCAAGACATGGAAATTAGACTGCGGGAGCGCGATCTTGAGCTCTATAATCTGATTCGGAGGCGCAGGGGAGCCTTTGATCCATCCTCGGGGAGCGGAATAGATGCTCTCCTTGACTTTATGTTCGCATCCTTTGTATGGCCCCGGCGTCGCGTGTGCCCCGAGAGCAGCCGACAAGGAAAGACCTAACAACAACGAAAACCTCATCGTCAGAACTTGTCTGGGAGACAAAACAACAGCAATGGAAATCAACACAAAAACTCCCACTCACTAGGTTGACGTGGGTATATAAGAATACTTATGTTCAACAAATTACGCGCCGTTACGACTCCGCCTTGGAACCGAAAAAGGTACAGGGAGCATCTTGAGACTGCATCAGATATACGTTAAGTGGTGTGATGTCGAGGGCGAGACTCTCCGTTTGCTCTCCGTGGCAGAGATTCGTGAGACAACAGGTCGTGTACGCCTCGAAGTTGATAATCCCTATAGTTAGAACAAGACTACACATGGTTTTTTCCCATCTACCTGGGGCTGTATGCCTGTATCGATATCAGAGACATCGACAACTGTCCAAATGGCCAAGCTTTGTCGCGATTCGTAAAGTTGGATTATCATGATCATATGCGCACGAAGGGCGTTGGTTTGGGATTGACTTCAATTTTACGATAGCACAATCAAAAGTTTTTGCATGATATTATCGCAATCCCACATGGATGAGTTGTAAAGTGGAAGTCATTGACCCAACCAATTTCAAATTCCAGAGACAAAGCGGACCAGAAACGAGACACATTGAGATACAGCCACCTCTGGGTGCTCCTCACTGACAATCACACCAAGCGCGAGGTTTGGATTTTCCTTTCTTTTGCCTTCTATAGGCACCAGAAACTACGACACAAGCCGAAAGTAAAGCTACTAATAATAATGGCAAATGAAATGGGTGCGGAAGTATGAGACGATGGGGTAATGCAGGTGGGTGAAATGAATATCAAGAAACAAACAAGCCAGCAACTTCCTAATCATCAGCAGTGGTTTCGGAAGGCTCATCTTTCGACTCTGTGAAGCCTGTCAGTGTCAAGACTCAAACTGGGGCGTTAATAATCTAACCTGAGTCTTGCATGTCCGAAGTCCAGAAAATCAAGTTGTCACGTAGTAGTTGCATGATCAATGTCGAATCCTTGTAGCTTTCCTCTGACAGGGTATCAAGTT